>JAHRHZ010000217.1:14001635-14128495 GCA_024137785.1 Ginglymostoma cirratum
ACTCACCTTTACTGGCTCCATCCCCGCCTCTTCGACTTGTCTGCCTCTCCACCTATCCTCTCCTCTATCCATCCTCTATCCGCCTCCCCCTCTCTCCCTATTTATTTCAGAACCCTCTTCCCCTCCCCCATTTCTGATGAAGGGTTTAGGCCCGAAACGTCAAGTTTTCCTGCTCCTATGATGCTGCTTGACCTGCTGTGTTCATCCAGCCCCATGCTTGTTATCTCGGATTCTCCAGCATCTGCAGTACCTTTTATCTCTAAAGCTATATACATTCCATCTTAACTTAACTAGTAAGGCATATTTAAACCTGTTCCCCAGCAATTTCCTTTTACCGTGTTATGTCCAACCCTCAGTAACTTTTCCCCGATTTGTAATAGCTCCAGACAGGATATCCCAAAGTATTCAGCTCCCAGGTGAGGAAGGATTGGTCATTCACAGCTCCCTCGATCGGTCGCAACAAGATTGATTTAAGAAGAGTCAGTTCCCTTGTGACTCCAAGATCCGAATGAATAATGTTTTAAAAGGAGACAATTTAATTTAATTAATTGAATTAAATTTTAAGCCAATTTGCAAACATGGGCATTTTGAGTATGGTCAGTGCTCCGCTTGTTGCAAACAGCCAAAGGGACATGCTGTTTGACACAATCTCTAAGCATTCACTGGGGCTTTTGTACCGAGCATGACACCAACTCTGAAATTCACACATTATGTTACTTGCTTATGAGGTAGGAAGAACATCTTTTTGGCTTTAACCATCCAACAGGAAACTTCCAAACATCCAACATTTTCTAGCTTTCACTAGGTAAACAAAGATATTCAAGAAGAGTCAAATGAGAACTTTCTCCTTGTTGTCTTTGGTTTCCAATTACCTAGAACTCCTACAAGCAACTCTTTACCACTGGGAGAGTTTCCTAGTCAGTCATCCTGCAGAAGGCATTGTTAAACCACTTTGTCAACAGGCATGGAAAAGTCCAGTGGAAGCCCATGGTCCGACAACAGAACTGACAGATCACTTATTTTACAATATTGCAAAAATTCATCTTTCCACGCACAGATTTTGAAACGTTTTCAAACATCTCAAAAATTCTTTGTTATTAATAGTGAAAACAGCTCTTTGATCTTCCATTTGGAGTTGCATGAGAATCCTTGATGTTTCAGTTTCTGGGTATGTTGGTTTGGAAGATTGGGTTCTGGGATCTGGTAGTGGGCAAGGTAGGACATGTTTCCTACTCAAAATTTCACCATTGTCAAGTTAAATTGCAATATGTTCCAAGGGACCAGGGTAGCTCCATTCATTTAATCATCAGTAATTATGGGACCTGAGACAGAGTATGAAACAATAGAAAGGGTTTTATTTAGAAGAGCAGTAGTATAGTAACTAGTACATTGAAGAAAGGATACGTGGAAAAATTTCCTGTATTATACCTGCTATGTAATTAGGGGTTTTTCTTTATGTCGTGACAAGCGCTGCAGTGGAGCTATTTGATAAACCAAAGAAATAAACTTAATTTAATCTTTTCTTAAATTTTGGCCTCACCAAAAGACAATCCACTAACCTAGAATAGTCTGCCTATTTGCTGCCAAAGGTAAGTACAGTTGAACTCAATCTTCCTGCAATTGACCTTTGTAAGGAATCATCATTTACATTTTTTTGCTGAGAAAATTTGTCTTTGAACATATTTGATTGATTTCTTTTTTCCCTAACTACCTGTGGCAACTTTACAGAACAAAATCTGAAACCCAGGTGAATCACATAACTGGAGTTTCACTGAAATTGCAGGAGTAGATTGCAATTCATGGAAAGAAAGAGAAGTTTTAAAATTCCTATAGTATCTCACACATGACCTCACAATGTCCCAAAAGACTTTACAACCAATAAAACACTCTTCAAAGTTTAAGTTACTCTTGTAAGATAGGAAATGTGGCAGCAATTTGCACACAGCAAAATCCCTCAAAAGCATGAGCTAAATGACCAGAAATCAGTCCTGGTGACGAAAACAAAGTTGCTGGAAAAGCTCAGCAGGTCTGACAGCATCTGTGAAGGAAAAAACAGAATTAACGTTTCAGGTCCATTGACCCTTCCTCAGAACCTCCTGTGGACCCGAACTTCCAGCAACTTCTGTTTTTGTTCCTGATTTACAGCATCCACAGTTCTTTCGGTTTTTATCAGTTCTGGTGACGTTGTTTGAGAGGTAAATATTGAGTAGGACCTCAAGGACACCATTCCTGCTCTGCTTTGGTTTGTGCGTTTGGAGCTTGACCCAGAGGTGATGAGACAAGCAAAATAATCTTCTACAGTGCACCTTCAAAAGAAGTATGCCTTTACTTCTCTGTTATTCATACAATTTAAATAGGAACATAGGTCATTCAGTCCCTTGCCATTCAATGAGATCTTCGATGAACTGTGGCCTATCTCCATATACTTGCTTTTGGCCCATAACCTTAATACTTTTGGTTAACAAAAATATACCTATTTCAGATTTAAAATTATCAACTGATCTAGCATCAACGACTGTTTGTGGAAGAGAGTTCCAAACCTCTCCCACCCTTTGTGCATAGAAGTGTTTCTGAACATCTCTCTTGAATGGCCTGCCCTAACTTTAGACTCTGCAAAACTCAGCTGTCCCACAAAGGTAATTTTTCTGAAGCCAAGTTACAATATTATATGCAGCAAACAACTTAGAAAATAGGCTATCTCCCAGTAAAAGTGAAATAATGGCTTACATTTGCTGATCTCAACGCAAGCTGAAGAAAATAAATCAATCTAGGGCCTAGTGATATTATCGCTGGGACTGTTAATCCAAAGATCCAGGTAATTTTCTGGGGACTTGGATTTGAATCCTGCCATGGCAGATTGTGGAATTTGAATTAATTTCTTAAAATAAAGTTTGAAATTAAGAGTCTTTTGATGACCATGAATTGATTGTCAGAAAAAACCCATCTGGTTTGCTGATGTTCTTTCGAGAGGGAAACTGCCATCCTTGTTTATTCTGGCGTACATGTGACTCCAGACCCACAGTAATGTGGTTGACTCTCAACTGCCCTCTGGGCAACTAGGGATGGGCAATAAATGCTGCCTAGCCAGTGAATGAGTCAAAAAAAAATTGGCTCCATTATAACGAAAACTTTATTTTCAATTCCAAACATAACTTTAAACAACTTCTACTTCACAATTCTTTCTTTGTTTCCTTAATCTCTAGTTAATCACCAAAAATTTCCACAACATTCACATTTCACTGGGTATTGCTCTCAAAACAAGTCAGAACATTACCTGTCACTTACCACTGCAATGACTTGAGCACAAAGTCCCAGCTGACTCTCCAGTGCAGTACTAAGTAAGAACAGTATGGTCAAAAGCTCAGGGGGCAATTGAGCACAATGAAAGAGGAATACAATGTGAACTTGGAACTCATTATCAAGAGTGGGTGTCAGTTAGATGGTGAAAGGGCATTCTTTCTCAACATCAGTTCCACTAGTAATTATTATTGAATTGACCTAAGTATAGCCCTATCCAATAATAGCAATCTAATACCTAACTGAAATGTCAGCTTTATGAGATTTCAACAGCAGACAATATCACAAACGACAAAGTCCTTCAACATGTTGAGCTCAATAGCATGGAGACTGTCCTGTTGGATAAGCATGGCTTCTGTTTGAATGACTACAGATTTGTTGTCGAGAACTGTCTCAGGACAGATAACATCAGCACAAACGACACCATGCTACCTTACAAACTTCAGCCAGATGGGTCTTCTCTCTTGGGAAGACACTTGTGGCTGACTCCCCCTTGTGGAGCAAGGATTGGAATTTGGTTCAGCACTTTTCAAAAACATTCTCTGCCATTCTTGCAAAGATCCAACTTCTCAGAGGAAGCTCAGAGGTTCTCCATGCACCAACAAGGGCAACATGACCAGTCAGTTCTGTGGAAATCCATGCTGTTCTCGTATCAGACTCTTCATTTAAGGCCTACAGGATTCATTCACTTACAGCTTGCACATATTTCAATAACAAGGTGTCTGTCACCGATTGAAGGAACTTCATTAATAAAACACAAAATAATTTCCTGGCAATTTTGTATGAAGTATACCACATACATTTTATGCATCTAAGGAATCATTTAAGTCTAACCACAACAATCTTGACAACAACTGGAATTGAAGAAAATGGCACTTTCCTCAATTAACAGGAACATACATGTCTGGACTTTGTGGGAGTGATAAAAGTTTTAACTAGTACATTTATAGCGAAGATATATCCAAAGGTCACTAAAAACCTAAGTGGCCGCTCTGAGTGAATCCAGTTTTTATTGTCACTATAAACCAAAACTTAATCCTTTCCATTTGCACTAATATTTCATATCTATCCACGTCATTGGCTCTGACAGATTTTATGTCCTGTCCCAAAGCAGATAGATTGCTTTTGCTGTTAAGCTACTTGTGGTTTCAGTTGAAATGGATTAAATAGTTGTATGTTCATCCCTGTTTTATACTAGTGCAATAAAATCCGCATTTAAAACAAAAATCTGTTTGAAACCTGCAGATCTCAAATCTTTAAATATGCAATGAATTTTAATTACAAATTCATGTTGCAATTTCCATGAAGTGTATGTGTGTGTGTGAGTGATGGGGCGGTGTGGGGGCTGGTTAGGGAGATGAATTTTCACAGACTGTAGCCATGACAGCAATCGTTGAGCTATCGTTCATGCTTGTTTGTCATGAACAGACGGTTTAGGGGATTTCTTTGAGATGGCACAACTTGGCAAAGCAACACATGTAAATCAACAGCAGAATACACTGCACTGTATTATCTGAGGTTACAACATTTTAACACTCCCTTGTTAGTGTTACTACCCATACAAAAGCTATGGAACAGATAGCACATAAGCACAGGCAGTGGTCCCTAATTTTTTTTTTCTGAGCTTTGTTACTATTTCTCACTCCTAAGACACCAGGGGCTTGAGTGGAATAATTTTATTCCAACCTCGCCATCCAATTCAATGGAACAGAGAGAATTAGGCAGTGTAAAATTGTGTATTGCTCTCTCTGACCCCATCCCATGCTGACAGCAGGGTTAGTGTAAAATGAACCCCATTGTGTATTCCCATCTGCTGTGTACATCTACAAATTGCCAACATACACTTGGCAATAAAACTGATCCGCAACAAACCTAGCACAAAACCGTTACAGTCTTTAGGCAGACACTGACACATACTGAAAAACTGAGTTTGATTCTTCCATAATTGATGTGGCATCTTCGAGAATGGCACAAAACCATTTCAGATTTCCAATAATGGAATAGAATTTGAATTTTATCCACGGCACTTTTGCATCAGAATAAAAGAGACTTTAAAACCTGGTAATATTCCACTGCTCACAAAGTTGGATTTCATGAGCAAAGTTGGATTGATCAGGAAACTGGATGGTGAAATGTATGTCCTTGTTATGTCGTCTAAGTAATCATGACAGCGAACGTTGAAAGAAGAATTTGAGGCAGAAATCATGGTAAAGCTAGTCAGAGCTCGCCATTGTTAAGGATTACTCAATTTCCAGCAACTATTTATGTGTAATGAATTGCAAAAATCAAGAAGTTGTTGTCCAATCACATGAAAAGGATGAAATTGACACATTTACTAAGATAAAGATGAAGAAGTTAGGTCTTGCCTATTCAAGTGTAATTGAATCTGTAATGACGTGATGAACTTTAAAAATGCTGCTAAATAATAGTTCTGGCCTTGGAATCATATCTGATCCCAAGATGAGTAACCCATCACTAATCACATTGAGAACATCTATTTCCACCTCGGTAACATTACCTGACACCATTTCTCTCCCAGCTGACTTGCTACTGAAGCCATCATTGCTGACTTTTTGGCCTGCTTGATTATACTAAAACAATCCCCGCCAGCCTCATATGCTTTACCTTTTGTAAACCTGATGTCACTCAATATTCTGCTATCTGTGTGTCTTAGCTAGCACAAACTCTTGTTCAACCACCAAACCTGTCTCTCCTGCTTTGTCTTCTGGTTAATGCCTTGATTAGAAGATTCATAACCTTAGTTTCAGATTCCTCATGGCCTCACCCCTCATCTCAAGCTACAATCTTTTTCAGCTCTGAGATCTCTGCTCTCCTCTAGTGTGGTCTCTTGAGCATTCCTGATCTTAATCCCATCACCACAGTTGACCATGCCGCCAGCTGCCTAGGCCCTAACCCTGATTTGAAGGAAATACTTCCCCGTTTGAGATAAAATCCTCACAATTTCCAGAGTCTCATTCTCTTCCTTCCGATTGCAAAAAAAATGTAATGACTGCCCTGGGCCCCATCCTTTACCTTCTTTATACATTCGAAGGAAACATGTTCTCTTTGTTCCATTGTTACAGCTTTAATACCTACTTTCTTTCCTGAAGCATTCTTTACTGAAGTATCCTTAGACATTCCCACTACCACAGTTGGTCTCCTGTTGAATGTCCAGAAATTGGTTTTGGTATGCCTAACATTATTACAATGGAAGCATGTGGGCTTTCTTTTATCGAGTTTTGGTTCTAACTTTCTCTTTTCTTGCTTTGCTGTTTGTCCTCTCCAAATGGTATCTCTTCTGTCTGCAGATTTCCTAGTCCTCCAGTTTCCAATAAACTTATAAACTCCTCCAATAAACTTATAGGAATACTATTTCTGAGTTCTTTCATAATCATATTTTAGCTAATTTTCTAAAAATGTCTGTCTAGCTTGACACCTAAACTACTCATCCCATGCCATTTGGAATCATAGTGTCATAGAAATGTACTGCATGGAATCAGACCTTTTGGTCCAATTTGTCCATGCTGACCAGATGTCCTAAATTAATCTAGACCCATTTGCCAGCGTTTGGCCCATATCTCTCTAAACCCTTCCTATTCATGTACCCATCCCGATGCTTTTTAAATGCTGTAATTGTACCAGCTTCCACCACTTCCTCTGGCAGCACATTCCATACGCACATCATGTGTCAAAAAGTTACCCCCTAAGTCCATTTCAAACTTTCCCCCTCTCAGCTATAACATATGCCATCTAGCTTTGGATTCCCCTACCCTGGGGAAAAGACCTTGGCTATTCATCCTATCTATGTCCCTCACAATTTTATAAACCTCTATAAGGTCACCCTTCAGCCTCCGATGCTCCAAGAAAATAGCCTCAGCCTATTTAGCCTCTCCCGAGAGTTCAAACCCTGGCAACATCATTCTAAATCTTTTCTGCACCTTCTCAAGTTTAACAGCATCTTTCCTATAGCAGGGAGACCAGAATTGAATGCTGTATTCCAAATGTGGCCAGTCCACTGTCCTGTTTCTTTCTCCCTTGAAAATACTTCAATTATCTGATTAGGCTTCCTACTTGTAAATTCTTACTCCTAAATTTTAACTGATAAACTTCAGGAACAAACAAAGTATCAAGTATTGTTCCTTTGGCTGTGTTGTACTTTGTAGATTGCTGTTCTGACAAACTGGGGTACCTGTCAAAACATTCTGTAACATTAAGGTCTAACTACTTTCTGAAATGAGGTAACATATCCTTTGAATCCATCCCCACTAAACTGAGACACCAAACTTTGTTAAATCAAATCCCTCTTAAATCTAGTGGATTGAAGTCCTGCCAAGAACACTTGATTGTTATGATCCTAGCTGATGTTTTAATGGAGGAGCCATATTGCAGGCTGAAATCTAGCTTGATAGATTTTTTAAAAAAATTAATTAGCTTGTTTCTCACTGAAAAACAAGAATGAAATGTTGCAGTTTTAACACAGTGTGGAGCTGGACGAACACTGCAGGCCAGGCAGCATCAGAGGAGCATGAAAGTTGAAGTTTTGGGTTGGGACCCTTCTTCAGAAATGGGGAGGGGGCAGGGAGCTCAGAAATAGAGAGAGGAGGGCTGGGGCTGGAGAAGGTAGCTGGGATGGTGAAAGGTGAATGCAGGTGGGGAGTGGTGGGGATTGGTCAGTGAGGTGGGAGGGGCAGATAGGTGGGAGAGAAGATGGACAGGTTGTGTCAGGTCAAGGAGGCAGAGATGAGAGGGAGGCTTGGACAAGGAATGAGGCCGGGGGCGGGGAGATTTTAAAACTGGCGAATTCCATGTTTAGGCCATCAGGCTGTAGGCTCAAGGCAGAATATGAGGTGCTGCTCCTCCAATTTGCAGGTGATGTCATTGTGACACTGGAGAAGGCCAAGGATGGACATATCACCCAGGGAGTGGGAGGGTGAATTGAAATGGTTCGTGACTGGAAGGTGTTGTCATTTGTCGCAAACAGAGCGTGGGTGCTTTACAAAATGGTCTCTGAGTCTCCGCTTGGTCTCACCAATGTAGAGAAGAACACATAGGGAGCAGTGGATGCAGTAGACCAAATTGACAGATATGCAGGTGAACCCCTGTCTAATGATGCAGATTTGGTTTTAACAATGAAATAGAACTTTACAGAAATATACAGAAACACAAAAATACAAGAAATAAAGAATTAATTTTAATAAGCCAAACTATTTACATAAAACATGATTAACAATGTTGAAATACATGGTAAAGCTAGCCTTTTCCTTTAGTCTTCCAACAACTGAGCTTAGATTTTCTCAGCTTCAAATAACCCCGTGAGGGTTTCAATCAAATATTTCTGGTCTGGACCTTTCAAACTCAACTTCTTACATTATAATAACTTATTTCTTAACAATCCTAAACTCTCCTCTAGGAGCAACTGTCTTACTATTCTAGCTTCAGCTAAGCGTTCTGCAAAACTAAAACTAAAATGATTCTTCCAGCTATGGGTATTTCCCCAACCCCAAAAAAATCCGATCCTCATGAAAATGCAACATCATGCACAATTGTTTACTGTATGCACTAGTAAAATTCAGTCATTGAAAACAAAACCTCATTACTCTCTAGGACGTTTGTCTCTCTTATTCTATTCTGTTAGAAATCACCATGGCTACAGAAATACTTAGAAATTAATCACTAAACCTATTCATAGACAGAAACTGTACCCTTCCCCCTCCCCATGACACAAGCTCAAAATCCAAACTCTAAAATAAATAATGTTAAAATATATATAAAACACATAACTTATATCTCATCTACCACAACTAAAATACCACAATCTGGGCCGAGGTGGCTTTTCTACAGTGTATTATTAATTGATCACTTACGAGCCTCATTAGGCATGAGGATGACAGGCTGCCAACATCTCTCCTGTTCTCTGTAAATTTTTGACAGGACAAGGATGGAGAGGAAGTTGGCAGGAAAGCCACCTGATGGGTTTTACAAGCCAATCTCACCCAATTTCCAAACTGACTGGTGGGGGGCAAAAAGCTCCAGCTCAATTGGATTTATGGTCAACAAAGCACAGACGTCTAATCCAAGAATTTCAGGTTACCTCTGCTCACCTACTCACACAGACTGTGATGTACACCTTATTAATTGGATGACGTCAATTTCATGACAATTATTTACGTGGATTTGTTTTAGAAGTATTTGTATTGGCATGAAGTAAGCTGATAAAAAGTGCCCCAGTGTTTACTGCCAAAATAACGGCACTTTCTGTTATTCATGTTTAAGGTCAGAAATCACACGACACCAGGTTATAGTCCAACAGGTTTCTTTTGAAAACATAAGCTTTCGGAGCCTCAGTCCTTGTTCAGGTGTTAGTGAGAGGCGCAAGTATCTGACACAGAATTTATAAGTAAAAGATCAAAGGTTCACACTATTGATGAGGATGTATGAAACAAACCTAAGATGCTGTTAAATCTTTAGTCAGTTTGAAAGTTTTAACTGATTGATATGTATATGTAAACACCTGAATTCCTTTCAAGTCACAGTCCTGAGAGAATGAAAGGTTTTATTGGTGTAAAGAAGAATGACCTTTTAAGTCAGACAATGCATGTTAGGTGTGAGACCTTGTTTAGAATCTGTTTGTATTTTAGTTTGGAGTCAAGTAGTAACAAACATATAGAATTGGACCCCATGTACAAACCCATACAGATCAAGACCGAAAAGGACACTCCTCACCACAATGGACCAGGCAGTATAAATTCGAAGCGGAGTAGAACACCATCACTTCATCGGAGGCCTCACTGATGATTTCACCTAGCATGGTGATGAAACATCTGAATTAAAACAAGCCAGCTCGGCGAGCTAATCAACAACCTCACAAACAGATTCTAAACAAGATTCTAAACATGCATTCTCTGGTCTAAAACGTCACCTCTTCTTTACACTGATAAAACCTTTAGTTCTCTCAGGACCGTGACTCGAAAGGAATTTGGGGATTTACATACACATATTAATCAATTAAAACCTCCAGCTGATTAAAGATTTAACAGCACCTTAGGGTTGTTTGGTACATCCTCATCAGTGGGGTGAACCTTTAATCTTTTACTTATAAATTAAGTGTCTGATACTACCTCTCTCACTGACATCTGAAGGACTGAGGCTCCGAAAGCTTGCAATTTCAAGTAAACATGTTGGGCAATAACCTGGCGTGGTGTGATTTCTGACCTTGCCCACCCCAGTCCAACACCAGCACCTCCACATCATGGCTACCATCGACACCACCAACTGCTAGCTCAAAGTGGAGAGGATCTCCAGGGGGATCGCACATATTGACACCAACATCAAGTTTATACAGAAATACGAGAAAGCACAAAAGATCCCAAAAGGACTACAAGTCACGAATCAATTCAAGTCGACCGACAACACTGATTGCGCTAAGAGACTTTGCTGTTGCACCTCTCACAAACTCCTCGATCATCTCGCACACCAACTCTACAGCAAGTCCCATAACCTTGAAAGCGAGATAGAATCCATATTCTCAACTTGCACTCAAGATACAGCAGTACAGTTACAAGACACTGCCAAACAGACGAGGCAACGGAACTACACCACGTATACGCACACCAAGAGCAAGAACCTGGAGAAACTTGGCATCACCACCAGCAATAACCAAGTCTCCCTTGTACCACAGTTGAACACGGTACCATCACGGGGAAATCCATTGTCAACTTATCTGACCACACCCTTCAACCAGACGAGGGCTCAATTTCTACCCCACCACCAAAATGGACCTCATTGGTTTCATGGCAGACTCAGTGAAATTCATCAGAGGAATGAGACTCTGGGAATTCTTCCAAGACGTCAGCAGCGAGCCCAGTGAGGTGACCAACGAAGCAGATCAGTCGACAGAGATCCATGAGGGAATGGGCAAAGAAAGAATTGAATTGCACCCCTCCGGAACGCCGTTGCCCAGAGCTTGACTGGTATGCTCGAGCCATCAGAGAATCCATGAACGCCAGGTTTATCAGGATCCATTGTCAGACAGAATAGAACAGACTACTGCCAGGAAGGGTACCGACAGCTGAACAACCAGGGACACTACAGACAATTACCTGCTGATCCTCCAAGAACACACCCGTCAGCTGAACAGACTGGTTAAGACTTTTGATCCAGTCCTTCAGAGTAACCTACGCACTCTCATCCCATGTACTTCCCACGTGGGGGACTTCTACTGCCTTCCAAAGATACAGAAAGCCAACACAACTGGACGTCCCATTGTAAAAGGGAATGGGACCCAGTGTGAGAACCTCTCTGGCTATGTCGAGGGCATCTTGAAACCCATTGTACAGAGAACCTCCAGCTTCTGTCGCGACATTACAGATTTATTACAGAAAATCAGCACCCACTGACCGGTCGCAACATGAACATTCCTCCTCACAATGAATGTTTCAGCACTCTACACCAGCATCCCCCACGATGATGGCATCGCTGCAACAGCCTCAGTACTCAATACCACCAACTGCCAATTTCCAGACATCATCCTACAACTCATTCACTTTATACTCGACCATTACATATTCACTTCCGACAACCAGTTCTTCGTCCAGACACATGGAACAGCCATGAGGACCAAATTTGCTCCTAAATATGTCAACATTTTCATGCAAAAGTTCGAGCAAGACTTCTTTGCTGCACAGAACCTCCAATTAATGCTGTACACCAGATACATTGATGACATTTTTTCCTTTGGAGTCATGCCGAGGAATCACTGAGAGTGATATCAACAAGTTCCATCCCACCATCAGACTTACCATGGACTACTCTTTAGAGTCAGTCTCATTCGTGGACACACGCATGTCCATCGGGGACGGACACCTCAGTATCTCACTTTACCGCAAGCCTACGGATAACCTCATGATGCTGCAATTCTCTAGCTTCCACCTGAAACATATTCAAACAGCCATCCCTTATGGACAGGCCCTATGCATACACAGGATCTGCTTGAATGAGGAGGAACGTGATGGACACCTGAAGGTGTTGAAGGATGCCTTCATAGGACCGGGATACGATGCTCAACTCATTAATCGCCAGTTCCAACATGCCAAAGCAAAAAACCGTAATGACCTCTCCGAAGTTGGACATGGGGTACGTCCGATAGGTTCCCCTTCGTTGTCCAGTACTTCCCGGGAGCAGAGAAATTACGTCACATTCTTCACAGCATCTTAGGTTTGTTTAGTATATCCTCATCAATGGGGTGAACCTTTGATCGTTTACTTATAAGTTCTGTGTCTGATACTTCACCTCCCACCTGAAGAAGGATTGAGGCTCCGAAAGCCTCAAATAACCTGTTGGACAAAACCTGGTGTCGTGTGATTTCTGACCTTGTCCACCCCAGTCCAACACTGGCACCTCCACATACATATGTAGGTCATCAGTGACTTGATACAACACTTGAATTGTGAATTGCCTGAAGTCCTTTAGGCTTTCATAACTCTGGCCTCCTCACTGATCTATATGGGACACCATGATCTCAGGTAAGGCATCCTCCCACTTCTCCTGCTGTTAAAATCTCCATTCATGCCTGCTGACGATGCAGTCATCCTGCTCAGATATCAGACAAGTCACATCCTTTTATTAAATGGTTCCTTGATGTGGTTATGCTTTTTATATTCAGCTCTAATTGGTGCAGTGGCTAGTGGTCCTGCCTCTGAACCACAAGTTCTGGGTTCCAGTCCTAGCCCAGGACTAATGACCAAGGAAGGCACACTCATAGCACAGGAAGATAGGCTGCTTATCAAGCTGAAAAATATTGGAGTGTCAATCAGTGCTATCTGTAGGTCCAGACTAGAAGTGCCTGTTGACCCAACAGCATGTACTCTCTCAGCAAACTGTAAATAGAATCTTCTGCTGCTAGTGAAAATCACTTTATTCAAATGGAACAGATATCAAAAGGGTCGCTGGGTCATTTTAATGCATTCATTTGAATTTCTGGATGTTTCAGATGTTTGGTGGGGTTGGTGAGGCAGTAAAAACCAACTTCTTTCTTGTACTGGATCTTTACATTTTATTTTAAGTGTGCAAGGTCTTACCCCAGCTCTGAGCCATGTTGAGAAACATCAGGATGGCATGGTGGCTCAGTGTTTAGCACTGCTGCCTCACAGCACCAGGGACCTGGGTTCAATTCTACCCTCGGGTGACTGTTTGTGTGGAGTTTGCACATTCTCCCTGTGTCTGCATGGGTTTCCTCCCACAGTCCAAAGAAGTGCCTGTTAGGTAGATTGGCCGTGCTAAATTGCCCATAGTGACCAGGGGTGTGAAAGTTAGGTAGATTAGACATGGGGGATTGCAGGGTTATAGGGAAAGGGTAGGGGCATGGGATGTCCTTCAGAAAGGCAGTGTGGACTTGTTGGGTTGAATGGCCTCTCCTCGCACCATAGGGATTCTATGATCAGGATAATCTGGATGGAATTTTAATTAATATATTTTATGTGTTTTCAGTGATGTATTTTATGCTTTCAAAGAGTTAAGGGCCCTCATAATGAGGGAAAATTTAATGTTGGGCAGGACAGATTGTGAATGGAAAAGACTTGCCTGGTATGGAAATGCCATCGTCAGCTTTCACTCATTGGTATTGCAGTGAAACATCCCAGTAAGTTTTAGTGCTATCGTTAAATTTATTTGAGTTCTTCTGGCATCTTAAATTGTGTAAAGTTAGCAATTTTCCATATATATTTGTGTTATTTGTGATGTCTCTGACCTTAATGAATATTATGGTCCTGCTATTCCAATCATTCCCCCATGTTAAAACTGAGACTTCTTCCATCATCTTCTTCCAGTCCTAGTGCTGTCTTTATTTGGATCTCAAAATGACAAACTTCCACCTCACATAATTGCTTCTTCTTCCCTCTATTTCCCCACTTCTTTTTTGCATGTAAACCATAATCCAATTTAACTCCGGCCCTCTGATCTAACTCATCCCCCCTCCTCTTTTCAATACCCCACCATGGGTCCTGGCCTTTCACCTGGGCTTCTCAATGGAAAATGGCAGGAAGAAAATTTCATTTCAGTTGTAGCCCTATTTACTTAGAAGTCCTAATGGAATTGGCAAGTCCCATTTGCCAGATCAGCCTCATTAGGCCACATCTATCAGAACTGATTTAAATGCATTAGGGATAAACTGGTGTCTTAACAAAATCTCCCTAAAAACAGCTAGTTCCCATTAATCATTAACTGGTGTCAACTGGTTTCAGACCGAAGAGTCAAAGAGCAGTCTTTTATAGTGAGGTCAGAGGACAAATAATGATAGCTAACAATTATAGAACGATGCACCAGAACAACTGACTCATTCACTAAGATCTTCCCTGTTCCCCCTTAAAATGATTGCAGATGCTTTTCAGGCTCTTATTCCTGACGACTGGTGAGATCGGTCAATGAATGCAAATTATTGATTGGAAAATACAGCTGCTGATTCACTGCTATTCGGTCAAGAGTTCAGAGGAAGGAAAAGTAAAACCTGAATTTAGCTTCACTAAAGGTGGCCATTCAACCCATTGTCCTTGGGTTGACTTTTAGAATCTTACAATCCATTCAGTGCAGAAAGAGGCCACTTGGCCCATCCAGACTGCACTGACACTCTGAAGAGCATGAAACCCCATCATTTCCCATGGTTAATCCACCTAGCCTGCAAATCCCTGAACACCATGGGGCAATTTAGCAAGACCAATCCACCCTAACCTGCATACCTTTGGACTGTAGGAGGAAACCAGACTGCCTGGAAGAAACCCACGCAGACAAGGGGGAAGAGAGTGCAAACTCCACACAGTCACCTGAGGGTGGAATCAAACCTGGGTCCCTGGTGCTGTGTGGCAGCAGTGCTAACCCCTGCGCCACCCATACTTAGTGTCAATATTGTCTTATAAATTCACAATGCCAAGTATTTCAACTGACCCAGCTTATTATGCCAGTGTCACATTCCTTTCTCCAAACCTTTCTACCATCCAGCAAAACGTGGCATCAGCATGTAACCAAATAATGGCTAACTTGTCAGGACGGACCAAAATAAAAACTGGGAAGTGCACAAAACAAGATTATGTGGATTGTTATTGCTAAGACGGAAGTAGAACAAGAGGGAAACAATGCTATTGAGAGTAATTGAAGAATAGATCAAAGTTAATGAGTGAATAAACCTATGATTTTGCTCAAAGTTAAGGTTTTTGATTAATAGAGCACTGACAGGAGGTTTAATAGGGGAAGGACACAGGGTTAAGATAATTGATAAAGATCAGAGGGGAAATTAGGAGAAATTATTTAATGAAGTGACTTGTAATGATCTGGAATTCAATGTCTGCAAGGTGGTAGGTCTAGATTTGATTGTAACTTTCAAAGGAGTATTGCATTTCTGCTTGAAGAGAACTGTAAGAGTGTGGAAGCAATGGAGACTTCTTTCAAACAGTAGACAAAGCCCTTACCCACTGTTGTAAGATTGTGGGTAGAAGTTCGTCAAGAGGACTGAGGTCTTGCCTAGCTGGATGGAAAGTCAGTTAGAGCCCAAAACCATTTCTCCTTTGGAATGGCCCATTGAATACAGCACCAGTCGGGGGAGCAGTAGACCTTTGCTAAGTTCAATGAGTCTAGAAGAAGGGAGGGGATGGTATTCGTACCTGCTGGGAACCACTGAACAGAGGTCAGTTCATTGTTCAGCAGCACCATTGGGCTTGGTGGTGATAGGATGGTGGATTGGTTTCTGCACCTACCCTGAACCCCACCATCAATGAAGAACCCAGGTGATGGTTAAGTGCTGGCAGGAATGGGTTGGCAGAATGGGACCATGCAGCAAGGGCAAGGGAGTGGCTACCAGATGGCTGCCAATTCCCATTGGGATGGGCCAAGGTATGAATTAGAAACTAATGTTTAATGCTGGAACCAGTCAGAGGAGGTCAGGGCATAGAGGAGGAGGCAGATCTCTCAGTAAACTGCAAGTAGATCACAGGAAATCAGGTGATGAGGGGGAGGGAGACTATGAAGAAAATATAGACGGGGGAAGGCAGCACTAACCCATGTTACGTTGCAAATTGTTGAGACTGTAATTAAACCGCAAGCAGCATGCAGGCAAAGTGGCCTTGGATGGATTAAATGATTAATAGTGCTATAAGAAGAGTAACATTACAAAGGTCTGAACAAGCTTTTCCAAACTTTCAGGTACAACCAGAATAGTGTGAAGACCCAGGAACAACAACATGTATTTAAACTCAAAGGTAAAGTTGTCCTAGTCTCAGAGGACCATAGGGATGCTATCTCAGAAGGGAGAGAAGACTGGTAGTGAGTTTAACCTGAGGGTCACTACACCTCAGGCAAGGGCAGAGATTGAGAAGATAGAGTGGGATAGAGCAGTCAGAGCGGGAATTGAATCCCTTTAAGAACATAAGATAACTTTGCAGGGCATTTCTCAACAGTGTTGTAAGATAGACTTGACACCAAGCCACATGTGAAGGCGAAAGGCCAAATAAAATTGGTTCCTTTTTTTTGGAAGGTTCAAAAACCTGACAACTCCAGTTTAAAGTGAATGGCAAAATAAAACAAAAGTGATAAGAGGAGAAAATGCTTTATTCAGCCATTGGGATGTATGAGGAATGTGTTGCCTGAGGATGTGGTGGAGTCTGATTCCTCTTGGCATTTAAAAAGGGATTGGGCAAGCACCTGAAGAGGCTACAAGAAAGCCTGGAGCAGTGTCACTAGCAGTTGAATGATCACCTTCTGTGCTGTAGTCTATGATATTACACCTTAAGTAATAGGGGTGCAACAAGTCTAGGGCTATAGCAGACAATTAGTGATGATTGGACATCTTACATTTCATTTCATTTCTGGAGAAGAAATTTGGGCAAGGTGTCCATTGTCTGCTATTGCTTGATTATGGAAATAACAGAATAATTTGGTAATTATATCATTTTAAAATGAAATGGGAACAATCCTCAGCCTGCCAAGTGTATAGCCGGATGGAGAAGTCAGGAAAATTATTGTGAGATGCAAGGAGTTTAATTTTGTTCTGAAATGTTCACTCTAAAATCCCAAAATGTGATTTGTACCACTTGGAAGGGCTGACCAGCAGATGAATAGTGGACCACTACCTGCAAGTTCCCCACAATGCCACACACCATCCCGGTGTTGAGCTACGTCAACGTCCTTTCACTGCCCCAGGTTAAAATCCTGGATCTTCCTCTTTAGGTATACTTAACTTCTCCAACATGGACTATCAAGCAGGCAGCCCACCACTACTCTCTCAAGGACAATTACGGATGGACAATAAGTATGGGTCTCACTAGTGAAGCCCATCTCTCATTGGCCTCTTGTACCATGGGCTAAATCAGCTGAATTAGGTTTCTAACCACTGACCACTTGGCGCCTTTCAGCCCACCAGTAGATACAGCTCCCAAAATCTCTCCTGCCAGTGGGAAAATGACACCATGGGGTAAATGGTAGGCAGTGGGCACAGAGCTCAATGTATGGGGCAGCTAATGTTACAGGCACACAACCTGCCAACTCACCCTCGGGACCAGTGGCATCTAGCCCAACAAAATTAAATGTGAATTTATTAGTTCACTTCTTGTGTAAAAGATTTGAGTGACTTCCATGGCAGATTGGCCATTATCCTCCTTCAGCAGTGCAAACTGAATGTGGACATTTTGTTATTTAGCCTTTAGATAGCAGCAGAATGGACCTGAGGAATGAATGGAAATGCTTTATTTCCTTGTACAGTTTATGGAAAAATACACAATCGTCCCAGTGATGGTGCATAAAGGAGCTGAACTAGAAGGTGGCTTTGAATTGCCTGGACCACTTGCAATCTTGAAATGTAAAGTTCTATACTCCATGTCTTTGCATTTTGTTTCCATGAGACTAACCGAACCATCTCATTGTCAAGTGTACAGAACACCCTAATGTCCTGGCCTTGAGCCTCACAATGTCAATAGCAGCACACTCACCTCCAGGTCACACAATTATAGCTTGTTACATACTCCACATCCTGAGTATGTAAGTAGTCTGGGCTAACACTCCAGCATAATGAGTGAGTGTTGCACCAGTAGAGATGCTGTCTTTTGCAGGACCAAAGTTCCATCTGCTTTCCTGGGTTGATTCAAAAGATACTGTGAAATTATTTGCAAGAGGAACAGGAGTTCTCATGTCCAGACCAGTTATCACAAAGAAAATTTACCTTGTCTATGACACAGAACCCCTACAGTGTGGAAGCAGGCCGCTCGGCCCATCAAGTCCACAATGACCTTCCGAAAATTATCCCACCCTGCATTTCCCACGGCTAATCCACCTAACCTATACACCCCTGGATAATACGGGGCAATTTAGCATGGCCAATCCACCTAACCTGCACATCTTTTAGACTGTGGGAGGAAACCAGAGCACCCAGAGGAAATCCACACAGGCATGGGGAGAATGTGCAAACTCCACACAGCAGCTGCCCAAGGGTAGAATCAAATCTGGAGCTGTGAGGCAACAATGCTAACCACTGAGCCACTGTGCCGCTCAAAAAGTGGTGGTCAACTTGCTGTGTGCAAATTGGCTGCTATATTTCTTTCAGTGACTACCTTGCGAAAAGTACATAATTGGGGTGTGAAGTGTTTCAGAATATCCTGTAATCATGAAAGGTGCCAGACAGATGGAAATCTATCTTTCATGTCAAATAAGATGCTAGGATTGAGAATTAAATACTGTGTGTATTTTACAACGCTAACAAAATTTACAGAACGCAAAAGCTTTCGGCAAGATGAGTTTGGATAAAAAATCACATCATGTCTGTGTCTGATATGAAATGGTTTAATGTATTTTTTTTTAAAAAAGTAACTTCACAAATGAAAATCATAATGGAATATCTGAACTGGTGTTAAGTACATTCTTGTTCCTGGTCCACTGATTACCAGGGCAACCTTCAGCTGAAGCTAAATATAATTTGCAGCATTTTTTTAAAATGTTGTTTTAAAGAAAGCCACGTCAAGATTAAAAAGAAAAATGCATCAAGATTTTTTTTGCAATTTGCATATACTGGATTTGCAGCATCTAACAATTAGATGCAGATTATATTCTTTTCACGAGAAAGATATAGATAGCCTTTATACTTGACAATAAATTATTTTTATACGTTTTTAAAAACAAAAAAAATCAGGAAAAAAATGTGAAACATTGAACATATATATTTTTCAGAGGATATTTTACAAATAACATGAAACTAAATTCACTGAATGTCAGAAAGCTGTGATATAAATAATAAAGGTACTGCCATGAAATTCATTGTAGATATTGGAGAGTTTTCACAGGAATGCTCATTAATAATAGTTACAGTTCACAAAGATCGCCAGTACCAAAGCTAATTGCTCTGGTTTCATACATATTTTTGTCTCTCTCTCTCTCTCACTGCCCCCACACACACACAAACACACACACACACACACACACACACACACACACACACAAATAAATGGTGGTGAGAACCAAAAGGAAATGCAGACAAACTGATGCAGATATAAAGCACTGTCTGGTTTGGTTGCAAAGTCTCACTTTACTTTTGTAACTTTTAACTACAGCAGATTTACGATTTGCGAATAAACCTGCTGAATGGGACCAATCGACAGTAACAAGATGCCATTGGATTCAGGATACACTTTCTTTCTAAGTCTGCTTCTATTTCCCTCCCTCCACCCATTTTCACCCCCACCCACCCCCACCCCCCATCCTAGAATCTTCCTTTAATTCCCTCTCTGCTTTTAGTTTTATGTCTGACTGGTTGTTTCAAAGGGGCCTGTTACCAGTGTCTACTTCAAAATAGTCTATCTATTTAAACACTAGCTGTTAAACAGAGTTTGTCCACAGTATCAGCACTTTTATATATTCTACTGCCCTAACATCAATGATGACTGTTCAGTATGTGTGCCTCTAAATGATATAGAATGTAAGTCACCAGCGGATACAACATTTTGTGAATATTATATTCCTTTAAGTAAATCAGTTATTAAGTAGTATTGGAATACTGCTGAAAACTGTAGGGGTGCAGTCAAAAGGTGTAAAGACTGTTTGTCTGAACCATCAGCTGATTACTGCTCATTGTTTACATCTCATGCACATTTAAAAAGGTCAATTATAACATCACATGCATGTTCTCCTTGTAGATTAGGACATATACCATGCTCACTATATGCCATAATAGTTAATGCTTACTGCAATTTATAGCTCAGCGGTGCTTCAATGTTAGCAGATTGCAAACATTGTATAACATGTGATGAGAAGCACCTCAACAAAACTCTCAACTAATTTCACTGCAGATTGTCTCCCCTCCCTGTCCGCCCCTGCCTAAAAGATAAAATTGGTTTTTGAATGTACCCCTACTGCTTTCAGTTTGTGAAAATTACCCTTGTACAAGATCTCAAGTGATGGATTTAAAGCTCATTTCATGTCAGCAAAGGGAGGTGGAGGAATGGGTTCAGTAATAAACAAAAGGAAAACCGTTTTGATCTCTCCAAAGAGTGTCAGAAGCTGTGAAGACACTTGCTCGACTGCAATGGTCCATTTTCTCTCAATTGTTGGGCATTTGTGTTCGCTTAGTTTGGAGTTTAGGACAATTTAAAAGTGAGAGAATCCGATTTCCCTGTTTCAGTTGTCCATCTTAAGTGATTTCTGACACCTCTTTCCTTGCTCTGACTCATCAAGTATCAAACAAATAGTTTCTTTGCCACTTGCAAACATATCAAATGTTTCTACTGAAGCTGAAGGTTCTACTGAAACACTATTGACGTGACCAGATTTATTGGAAGCAGGGACAGGGAATGAAAAGAATGTTAAGTCTCACCAAGTGCTCTTTAAATAGCTGTCAGATACTTCCAACCTTCTCACTACAAAACTGCAGAAATTCCATTGAAGTTATGACAGTGTGAACATTGTAGAGTCCTTCTTCTGTGTTAGTAATGTGCCCGAAATGAATTTTAAAAACACAGCACTAAAAGCAATGAAAGCACAGAGTTGACACTTTGAAGTGAAAACGCACAAGTTTCTGACGCATTTCGTTGTGGTGACAGAAATGAACTAGTGCTGATTATGAACATTTTATCACAATTTTAAAGAATTCAAATTTTCAGTAAGTTCAAAGGACTGGTTTGGTCACCTTTTGAGCCATATAACCCCCTCTGGATCTCCTCAGTTTGAACAATAGAAATTGTGATCTCTGAAGACGAGGGTTATGGATTAAGAGTTCAGGTGGCATTCTGATGTCTTTATTGCAAGGGAGGAACTGGACTTATTGCAGCTATATTGACTGGATTGATAATGAAGTACACAATTAAACAGAAAAAAAACTTTATTTGAAAGAGGCTTTTAATGCGTCTGTTTCACAAACACAGGAAGATATCAGAAACGTTGTCCTTTTGCTGAATGCAGGTTCAATGCTATATATTTTGACCATATGTGAATTGTAATCTGCATCTCCAGCTGCTTTTAATTGACATTACCCCAAAAGATGAATGTTGCCGCATCCCATTATATTTTCAATATATGCATCTGTTAAATTAAGGTAAAGGTTATATGACACAGAGGCCTGCTTTCAACTGCAGCCGATGGCAATAAGTACGAAGATGGTGACAAGAATATATACATACTGTTCCAAACCGTCACAAACCATTACAGAATCCTAACATAGGGAACAACAGAATTCTTCCATCTTTTGTCTATTTACGTTTGCCTGCCATAGCCAGGATCTTACGTCCTGCACAGGGAAAATACTGAGTCAGGTCAAGTGACTCACTTCTTCACCTTTCCAATGTCAAGATCAGTCAACATACTTTCAAGCAGCGACCTTTTTAATCGTGCAGAGATTTGACCCAAAACCTCTTCCAAGTGATGTAGAAAGATTCAGATGAGAGCTTTAACTGAGTCTAGTGCCTGATTGCTAGTTCTAAGGGGGATATTACGATGGCTTTCCAAAGAGCTGCAGTATTTACAGAATATAACATGGCCCTACAAAAGCACCAAGGAAAGAGGTACTGCTTTTTTAAAGCAGGCAGTTTCACTGAAATAATTTAATCTAACTCAGTGAATAACTTTACTCTTCAACCACCCAAATGTAACATTACTGCTTTCAAAGAATCGTCACCTTCAAAATCAGCTTTGCGTGAACTCGTGACATGTTTCTGATGGTTTCTCTCGATATCAACAGCCACAAGACTCTAGTGTTTTCTTGTTAAGTCCTACTTTTGATCTCTTTTTACAGGAAGGTTTGTTTAATCTTATAAACCATCAAGCCTCTTCGGAAACCACAGGAGTGAAACATTACTGAACGAGCAGATCACAGTGAGACACCCCCTTCATTCCCTCCTCTGTGTGTGGGTCTCTTTTCCCCCGACCTCCTGATGTCAACAACTGACTCAGACTTCTGCCCCAGTCCAAATTCCACTATTGAGGAAATTTAAAAATCCCTAATGTCACAGACATTCCTTTTCTCAACAGGTTTGTTAGCAGGTAGCATGAAATGGCAACAGATGTAGTAATTCCACTTTCAGCATAAAGTAACGTAAAGGCACCACTGATATCTTTCTGTGTTGAAATACTGTAAAAACGCTACATATGGCACATTAGTATTGTGAATGCTAACTTTCTTTTTACATATATATATTTAATCTATAAAAACTTGTAGACTTTCTACTAGCTGCAAGGTTCTTCTGCTAAAATAAAATAAAATGTTTAATTTAAAGTAAAGTATCCGGAGTACTTCATTATATAAAATAAAGTTTTACTGGTGCATTTATGTGTTTTTTTTAGACAGCAATTGGGTCCTGATTAGCAATTACATTGGACAGCCTGACTTGCAACTCTTCCTGTGCAGAGTACCTATTGGTGGAGTTAGTCCTGCTTTCAGCCAATCGGTATGCGGGGGCTGATTCTACGCTCGTCGACATGGGGTTCTGTATGCTCAGAAAGGGCGTCTCCTCGCCTATTCGTTCATCTTCCGTTTCACTGTCAGAGCTACTGCTCTCCGAGATTGGATTGCTCTCAGTCTCCATTCTCTGTGAAATGTGGCCATTAGCCTTTGTTCTTTTCCCTCTCCTGTTGCCGGCCCCTTTCTTGGGGGACTCGAGCGTTGGCTCATACTCTTGGGTGGTCTCGTACTCGTCATCCTCGACCACCCGTAGCGGGCTGGCTGGGATGCTGCCACTGTCCTGGACGGAGTTGTGGTACTGCTTGTACGGGTCTTGCCTCTTCTCCCGCTGCCGAGGCGGGGTCACCAGAAGCAGAGGCCTCTCCTCCTCGATTAAAGGGCTAATGGTCACTGATGGCATGGATATAGTCAGGCTAGACACTGGCGGTGATAGCTCGCAGTCGGGCGACTTTTGGGACACCGGTGTTCGGAAGTCCACTGGAGACATTCTGGCTGGAGTGGTCATGGCAGAGACAAACCTGGAATATCATGAACAGCACCAATGAAGGGGACAACCAAAAACACAAGACCTAATAGACAGACTCCTCTGCTCCTTCATAAGAGATAGGTACCCACTTCAATGGGAAGCAGGAACCGCAGAGTCATAGGGCTGGATTTACATTTCACCCTCTCCAATTTGCTGTGTTTGTGATGGGGTTGGGAGGGCGTAATCATCTAAAATACAGTTTTGGCCACTGCCTTTCTGTCCACCCCGTCCCAGTCCCCATTACACTGATAAACACCCACTTGCACATCTGCCCTTATACCCCTACACATAGAAGAGCTTAGATAAGCTAAGTATTACCCACTAAAGCTAGCTCCACTGCCACCATGGTGAGCAGTGAAAGACATGGAGAGGGGGTGGGGGCTTGTTTTCTCCCCCGCCAAAATCGAAAGGGTAGAGAAACATCGAGGGAAGATGTAATATCATGGACATCCAAGTCATCCTCTCCCCATGACTGCAACCTCCTTTTGAACCCCAAAAACCTACCCTTCCCCCCACTCCATTCCGTAAATGGTACCTGATACCCCCTCACCCCAGGTGGCGCAGGATTGACCCGGTTCCGTCACCCATCAGGAACAGCTGCTGTTCCAACTGCACCCCCTCCAACCCCTGGCACTGCTGAGGCCGCCGGCCAGTCTGATTGGCCAGCAAGTCACAAGGGCAGGATCTGTTTCTACTGAGGGTTGGAAGAATCAAGGGTTATGGGAAAGGCCACAAAAGTCGATGTGAGGAATATTGGATCAGCCGCATTCCTATTGAATGGCGGGGCAGGCTCGAGGGTCCAAACGGCCTACTCCTGTTTCTTATCACCTTAAGTCCCACCCTCTGCTTGCCAAGGTTGTCCACAGCAAGCTCGCACTGTGGGACAGCCTTTTTTAAACTAACGGCTCTTAAAGAGACAGGGCAGCTGTAAGCCCAGCCTCCCCCAACCTGTAAAATTGAAATTATAGGGTCATTCAAACAGAAGCAAGTTCAAGTCCATGTTCCAGGCATTACCACTTGCTGTGTAAAACATTCAACCTCACAATCCTCCTGTGTCCCTTGCCCAGAGCCTTGAATCTGTATTCACTAAGTCTTCAGCATCACCTAATGGAACAGCATTTCTTCTAAACTTGACATAATCTTGTCAAACTTGACCAAATCTCCCTCTGATCTTCTTTTCTCAAAGGACAACTCCACCCGCACCCTAACATACTAAAATCTCTCATCCTTGGAACCACTTCTGGTAAATCTCCTCTCTATAATCTCAAAGACTCTCACATGCTTCCTAAAGTTCAAATTGTTGGATCAGAAATCAAGCCTTCAGCTAATTCTTTCTTGATCAGTCACCAGCTTTTTGGAGCAGTGGAGCTGCAGATTGACATATCTCTGATTTGGATGTGGGTTCACTGGTGGAGCTGAGTGTTCCCAGGCGGCAACTGGGTCTTATTAGCAGTTGCATTGGTAATTGGGTTTGGTGGGGACAGTCGTTCTGTAGGAACTGCTCAGACTGTGTTCCAATCCAGGCAGACTGCCTTTGAAAGTCTTTGCTACTCAATTCGAGTCTATGGAATGAATTTTTAATCCAATTCCTCATAGGTTCTACAGATCTGTAATTTAATGTTAATTTGTGAACTGAGAGAGGTCAGAGGGTTGGCTAATATACCCTGGGCTACCATGACTGTGCTCGTCTGTGAATGGAGAAGATGACAAACAGCATTTGGGCTGTGATTGTATGTTTCTCATCTACTTGAGAGAGCAAGGGATCCTGGGTTTAGCGTCTCATCCAAACTTGGCACCTCCTTCAGCATGACACCAAAGAAGTGTCAGCCTGGATAATGAGGTTAAATCTCTGGAATAATGCATGAACACACCAGCTGTGACTGAGAGGCAAGAGAACTACCGACTGAGCCAAGAATGGCACATCTCAAAGCCGAAGAAGTCACAGTCCTTCTGATTAGAATTATGCCTCTCTCTGTTGTTAGACCTTTTCACTCATTCCCTACAGTCAGAATTATGGCTTTGGCACCTACAGTCAGAGATCTCCACAAAACTATAACAAGTAGGAACAGGAGTAGGCTGTTCGGCCCCTCGACTCTGCTCTGCATTCAATAGGATCACAGCTGATCCAACGTTCCTCACGTTCACTTTCCTGTGTTTTCCCCGTAACCCTTGATTCCCCGACTGATCAAGAATCTACCTATCTCAGCCTTAAATATACACGAAGATCTGCCCCACAGCTCTCTACAGAAAGGAGTTCCAAAGACTCATATCCATCTGAGAGCAGAAATTCCTCCTCATCTCAATCTTAAATATTCTGAGACAATGCCCTCTGGTCATAGACTCTCTCATGAGGGGAAACATCCCTCAGTATCTACCCTGTCAAACCCCTTAAGAATCCTGTATGTTTTAATGAGATCCCTTCTTTCTTCTAAGCTCCAGTGAGTAGACTCCCAACCTGTTTGGCATTTGCTCATAAAATAATCCCTTTGTACCAGGGATTATGCCAACGAAACTTCCCTGAACTGCCTCCAATGAAATTATACTTTCCTCTCCTTTTAACCCTGCCAGTCAAAGCCATGCCCTCAATCCCTAAAGTCTAAACTATGCCTTCAACTCACAGTCAGAACTCCTCTTACTGTAAAAGGCTTTGTCCTCTGATCCTGTTATACCTCAGTTCTTACAGATGCAGTACACTATCACGCATGTAAATGGCTGAAGGACCTACCTTTCACTATGTGGTGAATCTCGGAGAGAGTCTGGAGTGTCTCTGGAATTCCTTACACAGATAAGCATCTCTCGTCGACCCGCCACCCCATTCAGTCTTCCTCGGTGATTGATCGGGCTGGTGTGTCTGCTGGTTTCAATTGACGATGTTACCAGCGCAGAGGGGCTGTCTGAGATGACACTTTCTGTTTGGCCCGTACTCCAACTATGGCCAATACAAAAGAGAAACATCTTTAAATCATTTGTTTAATAATGTCTTCATGTCTTATTTCCTTTGAGATGTAGGAGAAGGAAGGGGCTTCAGCAATTGCTTTCTAGGGGTGACTGGAAGCTCTCTCTGTAGTGCTATTGGCCTTATGTTGCGGTATTTTGTGCAGCCAGCTCATTTGCCTGTTTCATTGTGACTTAGAGCATGAAGCATTGGGACACAGCAGGCCCAGAATGTTAATCAAAGTAGCATCACCTTTATGCACCAGCGTGTGGGCAGTGAATGATAGTGGGCAAAGGAGATGGATACAAAATTTCCTTAAAAAATTGACCACCAATGATCTTAGAACAAGAAAGGGGCAATATTCCATTCCAACTCGATGGTTATTGCCCAGGTCCTCAGTTTTAGTTAGAGGGAGCTTAATGCAATTTTCCCACAGCTGATGGCTTTAACTGAGCATTGCTTGTTTGTGTAGATCACCCATTGCCAAGTGTTTGCTGCTGGTTAGGTTGGTGGTCTCAGATCTCTATGCAAATAAACAAATAGCCAAATCCAATGCAACACTTCAGACTGGACATATCGCATGATTGGTTTGCATTTATAAAGTGGACTAATCAACGCCATGTTTCATTGTGAAATGCTGCACATTAAAGAATGTGACTTTGTTCATTCTTTTCCTCCTTGGCACATGGCAAATGAAATGCAAGTGCGAAGCCGCATCTTTATTGGAAATGAAATTAAGGAAAGCTGTTAGTGGGAGGTCAAGTTGCTTGCAGTATTGACAATGTTACCAGCACAGAGGGACTGTCTGAGATGACACTCAGATTTACAAAGCAACTAAACAACGCCTTTAAGTCAAGCAGGGAGAGACAATAGGAAACAATCAGACTGCGGTGTTCTGATATTGTTCAGCACGCATTTTAAACTCTCACATTTGAGCTAATGTTTGCATCATCACATTTATAATGGCTTATGTTAAGGTATCATACTGTACTGTACCAGCCACCCGTCCACCCCCAGCTGACTACCACAACAACTACTCCTCTAGTACCTGTGTAGGGGAGGGAGGAGAGTCCATGTTTTAGACAGACAGCTTGCAACATAATAGGGTGAACATAGGGATTTATAGTGGCAAACATTAAGAGGAATTGTGCACAGGAAATAAGTTTTAATTGACTATAAATGTAATTATATGCTATTTTCACTATACCGCCTGTATTTACCTTCTGGTAACTTGTTTGTTATAAAAGCTTAGAACTATGGTGGCAGTAAGATAACTTAGTGAGTAGGGTTTAACTGAGGGGACAGTGTGGTGGAAGATTTCAGTTCTTCTGGCCTGGTGTCCAGGATCAAATATGGTCATAAGCCCCCATTTGATCCCAGTTAAGCTCAGATTCAGTTCCTGTACATTGTCATATATGTATATCTACATGAGGTATACTTTTCACCAGATATCAGAATATGAAGGTGTGATTGGGGCCATCCGTAGCTTTAGCTCTTACCCAGTCTACTCATTTATTCTAACAATCTGATTTTCTGGCCCAAGTCTTCTGTATTATTTGATAAAGCTGAAGGTAATGAGATATGAGTAACAATGTCTTTTATTTAAGTTTAGCATCATCACCCACCACCACACTGCTCATCTCAAAGATTGAAACATGTCTACCATGAGCTTTTCTGAGGGTTTTCAACATAAAAACTTACATAGTATTACATACAAATTACAGCAGTGAAATAGACCATTCAGTCCAATGGTTCTACGTCACTATATACATTCTAAGCGAGCCTTCTCCTACTGTTCTTCATCTAATCCTACTGGAATGCTCTTATATTCATAGAGACATAAAAAAACATAAGCAGGAGTAGGCCATTCGGCCCTTTGAGTCTGCTCTGGCTGATCATCCAACTCAATATCCTGTTCCTGCTTTCTCCCTACTCCCTTCGATCACTTTAGCCCATGAACTATATCTAACTCTCTCTTGAAAACATTCAATGTTTTGGTCTCTATCTCACTCTGTGGCAAGGAATTCCACAGGCTCACCACTCTCTGGGTGAAGTATTTTCTCCTCACCTCAGTCCTAAATGACCTACCCCACCATGTCCTTAGACCGTGACCCCTGGCTCCTGACTCCCTGATCATCGTGAACATCCTTGCTGTGTTTAGCCTGTCTAGTCCTGTTGGAATTGTACAAGTTTCTGAGGTCCAACCTCATTCTTCTAAACTCCAATGAACATAGTTCTAACTGGTCCAGTTTCTCTTCATACATCAGTCCTGCTAACATAGGAATCAGTCTGGTAGACCTTTGTTGCACACCCTCCATAGCCAGAACATGCTTCCTAAGATACTAAGACCAAAACTGCTCACAATTCCTTTCTTCCCCCCTCTTATTAAGCTTCTTATTAAATCATTCCATGCAATTTCCTCAACCAGTCCATGTGTGAATGAGTTGCACATTCCCACCATCATCTGAGTAAAGAGGTTTCCCCTAAAATCTTTATTAGGTGACTATTTTACATTTATGGACACTCGCCTTCCTTTAGTGGGAAACATAATTTAATTTAAAGATTGCTACCAGTTCTCCAAGGTTGGTCTAATCAAGGTTCTTTACACCAGCTCCTTGGTTTTCAATTCTCTCTCTCTAGGTGTTCATCTTTGAGAGGAATCCACTGGAAAATCCATCCATCCTGGCCCAACCTCACGCTCAAGTTTCCAGTATACTCATGTCTGGCTGAGCACTCTCTCAAAAGGTTAACTAATGTAAAGTGAGGTGTAGGAACTCTAGGAAGGTGCTGCAAACATTGGAGTTCCCATCCTCTGATTTTCAATGGAATTTGGTTGGTGCAATGTTGGTCCCATGCAGGGGTACATACCAAACAAGCTACCACTGGTGGGGTATGCATGTGGCTAAAATCATGGCCTGGATTCCCTGAGATTTCACCAAAAGTATATTTTTTCATCTTAAGGTTCCTTGATTAAGGATTTTCAACACTATTGTCTACAAATAATTGATGTCTCTATGCATGGTTTGAGCTTCCCCTTATGTTCCTTGCAGATCGTTGTTAGTTATACTTGTTCTATGCTGTTTGATCCAAGAATGATGTTTAATTCAGATACCTGTGGCTGGGCGTGTGAGTGACTGTCGTAGAGTGACGGGTTGTCGATGTGTAGTGACTAGTAGAGAACGAAGTTTCTGTTTCCCGCTCAATGACGTGCTCAGTGGATCCAGGGTTTTTCATTATATATTGCTGTAAACAAACAGCCAAGGGTTAGAATCACAGAAGTTTTACGGTGCAGACACAGGCCCCCATTGTGTTGACACCAACTCTCTGAATGAGCATCATAACTTAGTGCCAATCTCCCACACTTCCCCTGTAACCCTGCACCTTATTTTGACTTAAGTATCTAACGTCCCCTTGTTTCGACTGAGCCTGCCTCCACTACATTTCCAGGCAGTGCGTTTCAGACCTGAACTATCCCTCTGTGATACAATTTCTTTTATCCCCTCATATTGCGTTTACTTCTTTAATCTATGCCCCCGTCATTTTTAATCCTTTTACAAGTGGGAACAGTTTCTCCCTGTCTGCTCTGTCCCGAGCTCTCGTGATTTGGAAGACTTCAATCAAATTTCCTCTTACTCTTATCTACAAGAAAAACAGACCGATAAGAGTTTGTCAACTGGGCCCATCAAACCTACTCCTTCCGCTAACCGTATATCATCAATACAACTGTTAACCAAGAAGTCAATCTTCTGTACCTAGTCGTTAAGTGAGATTGACTGAACTGTCTATAATGTAGTGATAAGTTCGGTATTATCCCTAGGTTAAATGACAGGTGTCCACAGTTGGCAGAATATTCTAGACAAAATTAGAGCTCAGTGACACTTTGTAAAAACGGTGTCATTCTTTAGTAAGATGTACTGACTCACTTAGCTTCTGCTTAACATGTTCACTGAATATTAATACACCGAGTGATAAAGAAAATCAGAAGTACAAAACCCACTGATCAAAAGTATGAAAAATATCATTTCTTTTCGCTACATCGTATTTCCATAAAACTGCAGGCAGACCTTCCGATGAATACCAAATATGGAGAGACATTGATTACTGATCGCAAGTTTCTGTTGTTAATAAAGCAAGTGGTTAACAGATTAATTGATCGAGTGGTAAGTACAAAGGTGGGGGTGAAAACGGGGTGACTTTATGGTGGTAGATCATGGGTGAAAAGTACCATGGGCAATATGGTGGTAGTTAAAAAAAAAAGCCAGCTTTGTGTAACAGCACTTCTGAAGATGAGAAAAAGGTAAAAAACTACTGGGTGGGTGGGGAGGAGGGGGGATGCTGGTGCAGGGTCCTTAAAGAGGGAGCATGCAGTGTCCACCAAAATCCTTCAGGCATTTAAAGAGAGGTGGGCACCATGGGGACTAGAGTGTATCATTTCCCCCTTCAGCTACGTTTTAATTTCGGTCCCTCCCCCACTTCCTATCTTTCCCTGGGTGCTCTTGTGGCGCAGTGGTAGTGTCCCTACCTCGGACTGAGAGGCTTGGGTTCAAGTCCCGCATACTCCAGAGCTGAGTAACAGCATCTCTGAACAGGTTGATTCGGAAAAAAAATCTACCTTACCCTATGTTTGTTGTTGGTGCACTGCCCCTGAAGGGTAGTGCTGGTTAATTGTCACTGTCCAGCTGGTTAATTAGTTAATTTAATGGTGAGCCCCAAAGGAAATATAAAAGGGGGAATAGATTGGACTGGTATGTAGAAGAAGTTATAAGACTGGATTGTTAATAAACAAAGAAAGATGTCTTAGATTCTGAATTGACATCTGTAAAGAATGACGCAAACAAAGCAGATTTCTCTATTTCTTTGAATTGTATAATGCTCAATATCTTGGCAAAAATATTAACTTAGGAACAGTAACTTGGTTCTCATGCTCCTTGACATGTTGAGAAATACATGCAGTTGTATGAGGCTTACACTTATAGACTTGTAAATGTGAGTATCTATCAAGTAACTTGTGCCTAATGAACCATTTGGATTGTCATAATGTTGGCCTTATTATCCTCACTGTCACTACAGACTTTTGCAGCCAATTATATTTAATGGTTCTCTCCTACAATATCATCTCAGTGCTGCCATTAACTTCATATCCATTGAAATAATGAGGTGTCATCTTAAATATGTTATACCAAGTCTTAGGCTCTCAATAAGGGGGTCAGTATGAAGTTTCCATTTGTAAAGATCAGATATTTTATTTTACTTTACTTTTGATTGTTAACTGAATTGGAAAAAAATTGTTTTTAAAACAAAGGATTGTGGAAGAAGTTTGCTGCACTTTTGAAAACAAGCTATTGAAACTCTGTGTGTGGTTTTTACACTGCTGTTTTGTTCAAGCAGTGCAGGAAGCTGTTTCGAGACAAGCTGGCACATGTAGGTGTGAGCAAGGAGCTGATTGGTTTGTACAATTGGGACAAGTCGTGGACACCATTTTTTCATTGGTTCCTGAGTAGCTGAACAGCCTGTGAGTGTGAGCAATACAGGGAGAATCCGTCAGACCTCTGGAAGGGTAGGTGGTGTGTGTGCGCGCGCCTCCCTTCAGTAATGTACCTGAAGCTAAAAAAAAAAAGCAGCCATGAATTGCTGTTGTTTTGAAGCAATAAATCAGAGACTTTATAAATACTGAGCCAGTTGTTCTGTGCCTCCTGTGAAGAAGTGAAAGAACCTGAAGGAAAAGACCAGAGAACTGAAAGACTTGGGGAACAAAAGGAACACTCCATTGAATCCTGAAGACTGGAGCTATTTGTGTTTATCCATATTTGTATACAGGGAGTGGACTTTAGAAGGGGGTTAGAGTTTGACCAATGTTTGTCCTGTGTTTAAAATCAATTTATTTGTAACAAATAGTAGTTCTTGTTAAGTACAGAAACCTGATACATATTTTCTGTTTAAGCCTGGTCTATCAGACAGGCAAACTGGACACTTTGTGTATTTTGATAAGAATTTTTAACCTTTGTGATGACTCTGGAATTAGACAGGCCTGATTTTCAACATGTTACCCCAGTGAGGTGTAGCATATTAAAGTACTGGCTCCTGTTGGAAAAGCTCTACCACTCTGGAGATGGTGTGATGACATCAGCCAGAAGGCTGAGGGAAATTTTGACCAGTGCAATGTTGGCCAATTTAAGATATCTCTAAATACGGTTGACGTAAAACTAGTGTTGCCTAGTTGCCTACTAGTCTGCCTGGTTGAAGATCTATGAGTTACAGCCACTTAAAGATTCAGTTGGAAATATGTGGCTACTCTCCAATCTTCAATAAATGCAGCATTGCAATCTTTTATTTCAAGGTTCTAGAATGACATCTGTTACCTACTGCAAAGATCTGGCGCACTTTGAACAGAGATATTGAAGGAAACAAGATTGCACAAAAAATGTTGGTCATTACAAAAACTTGCTGTCGCTTATACATGTTTGTTCATTTACTCATTGTATTTATCACTGAACACTCGCCAAAGAGTAAAGCTATGGCAATGCAATAAAACTCATTAATCAGTTGAGTAGCCCCAACGAGATACATGTGTGAAGTCTTAATAAATTGTGGAGAGGCTGGAAGATGGCTTGGCTCGACATTACAATTTGACAGCTTGTTTACAATTTGTAAAAGGTTGTCTGTATGCATTTCTGTCATCACTTAGAATCATGGGCAGATATCTTTTTCCCCCGAACAGTGGGGTTTCTGCTTTGCCAGCTAAAGATTTGGCTGGGGATGTATTCCTGCCGATTTGGACTGTCTTGCTGCTATTTAATCTCAGCGGGTTGTTAATTAGCAAAGGGTGAGATTCCAGCTCACATCTGAAGGGGAGGTCCCCTTTCAGAGAGCTGCCGGTCAATGAGATGACCAGCGGCTCTAGTGCCTCAGCAGCACCAGGTTTAGGTGGTGGGCGCTGCCGGGACTACAGCCGGTCCCTAATGAAGAGGAGCTAACGGTTTGAAGGCAAATTCATGAGAATTGGCGGGGCCTGGCAGGACAGATTAAGGACAGTGATGAGGTTTGGATTGAGCTGTGAGGAGGGTGGAAAGGAGACGGTTAAAGACAAATATGCAGGGACACTTCTGATGGCACAAGAGGTTTCTAAGGGAGGTACTTCTCTTGTGTCAACCTGCATGGCCAAATTTGTGGGGTCATTCAGTTACAGCGGGTCACCTTGTCAAGGGTGAAATATTAACAGGGGTGAGAATGAGAACTCAAACAGTCAATCGCTAGCCACTTAACGGAAGCAATGGCCTACCGGTAGCATCGCTAGGCTATTCATCCAGAAACTCAGCTAATGTGTTGGGGACTCTGGTTGAAATCCCACGACGATTTGAATTCAATAAATAATCTGGAATTAAAAGTCTAATGATGACCACGAAACCATTGTCGATCGACAGAAAAACCCATCTGGTTCACTAATGTCCTTCAGGGAAACAACCTTACCTGAGCTGGCCTACATGTGACTCCAGACCCACAGCAATGTAGTTGACTCTGAACTGCCCTCTGGGCAATTAGAGATGGACAATGAATGCTGGCCTGGCCACTGACCACCTACATCCCGTGAGTGAATTTAGAAAAAAAAAATCAATGGGTCCAAATGGGGTGCAGGTTCCCTTCTGTTTCACTGCTCTGTATAGAATGGATAAAATGGAGACAGATTGGGACTGAGTGGGTGGTGGGTAGAGGGTAGGCCACGTGCCGCATTTGATGAGTCCCTCACTCTCTTCAAACCCTCTTACTTGATTCAAAAATTTCAACCTCAATTTATCTGCTGATCATATAATGTCGACATGGTAACACACCAGTGCTGTTAGTCTTACACTGCAGCTTAAACATTCATCAATTTGTGGCAAAGAGATACTCCAGGAGATCAAATTCTCCACAACTTGTAGGACTATTAAATTTTAACTTCATTTTAATTTGCCTCTTTTTTCCCTCTCTCTTTTAGTTCCTACCCTTTCCATCTCTGATTTGAATATAATTAAGCCCACTTCCATTTCCATTGTTCTTTCTGTTTCTTTATAAACTCTTTTGATACCTTGGGCAAGAAGACAGGCCCCTGAGCCCAATGTTCATGACATTTGTGCTATCAAATCACATATTCAGTGATCTGCAGTGAAAAAATGATACAACCTGATGAGCGAGGTGAAAAAAATCTAATCCAAGGCGTTTGCCATGATATTACCTATTCAAACAATTTCTGGGCCATTAACCCATATGTTATACATTAACATAATGTTGATACAACTACATTATATCTACTGACACAATGCTGCTAAGACTATACGATGTTACACTAGTACACCTACTCTATTAATTCCATATTCAATCTACTGACATACAATGCTATACATCCTACAGTGTGCCAAAATAGTACATTCAACACAATGCCGTCAACCCTGCATCACATCTAATAATACGTAGCTTTTAATTAGATATTCCTATATGACTATTCCAAATACCGCAATTCTTAACACAATTCTAAATTGTTTCTTGCATTTTTGCTAACTCAACTGTTAATTCTGCAGTGCATCTTATGTGACATTGATGGCCTCTGCTTAATACAGCAATGCCGATAGTGGTAGTCTGGCTGTTGTACAGCCACTCCCAGTAACACTGCAGCACTTTCACAGAGATGAACTGTTCTTACTACCTCTGTCGTAAGCAACCCCATTCCTTCTGGTCAAAAGCACCCACTCTGGTGGGTCCACACTGGTGAAGTGGTTGCTGTATCACTTTTTCCCTGCTGAAGAAATTGGGCAAAGTCTAATGGCCAGAAATTCAAGTGCCAAAGCTTTGCTCAGGTACAACTGCCTGTGGTTTGAGATCCGCTCGAGAATTTCACTGCACAGACAACAGTGCTACCTGGGGCAGTTCTGTAAAACACAGAAGGCATCCCTTATTCAAACCACCCCAGTGACGCTGCCTGGATATTGGTAAATCTACGTCGCATCTCACAACTGCACCGAGACAAAGCAGTTAACACCGGATCGCACGTCAATATCAACTTACATTTGCCAATTGGACATTTTCTGCCGGAGGATTTGTGTGGTGGGGTCCATTCACAAGGTTTACCATGTTGTTTCGCTCAGTGCGGAGACTCTGTCTGAGCCGATCGTGAAGTTTTTTCCGCTGTTTTCTGGGTGGCGGTAGCAAATGCAATCAGAGACAAAAACAATCGGCAATTGTTAGACGTCGAGTTCTGTACTGTAGGAGGACTAAAACTCAAGCTATGAAGTTGTGACACTCGTTTTCTTCAGTGTCAGCGTAGCATGCAACCTGAATGCCCAGCCCTTTACATAGGGCTCTGACAGAATCCTTCCTCTGCTTCCTATCCAAACCAAGTGTTTCTAAAAATAAATATAGGAAAAGAACCAACTGAATGAAGGGTTGTACTGACTAAAAAGTTTTTGCTGTTTGCAGCCAGGTCTACATGGCACAGATTGTGGGACATATTTATAAAATAAATTGTCTAAAACCAAATACTAAGGATAGAAATACTAGGAATTACATAAAACGTACAGTACAGGAACAGGCCATTTGGCCCAAGTGGTCGATACTGTCATTTATGCTCCTCAAAAGATAGTTCCTGGCACGCATTTCTTTCTCTGTAAGCTGGAGGGGCTGACTGGAGTACTCCTGCTCTGTGTTACTATCTACTCCCTGGGACAAAATGTTACTCCTTAATGCTTTACTGAATCCATCAGTGACTATCTGACATTTGTTTCAACTAGCTTTAGACTCTACCACATTGTGAAACATCTTCCATTTGCTTAAAAGCTTTCTTTTTCTCCCCGCAAGTAAATGTTGTGCTTTTAGGTTTCAATATGAATATTCAACAGCAGAGATTTGAAGGAATATGCTTAGTGACATTTATATTTGGGGAAAGTTGACCATGTTCATGATTTTCAGAGCAGATATCCATCTACCACATCCTTGAATCTCTGGCTCACAGGAGCTTTAAGTAATGCAGCCTGACTGCCTGATCTTCGTAGTGTCAATCAATGTCTCCTGGAACCTCTGCTGTTTTTTATTCTAGCACTTTAGGGTGGAGTGTAACCTCTACACCAGGTGTCTCCAAGTACAATTCTATCCTTTTATGTCAATATATCTGGGCCCGTGTAACCTTTGATGATATAACTGGTTGTCGACATTATCAATCCCATATGACACAAAAATAGAGATATAATTCTTTATTTTTACAGTTTTACCAAAACAAATACTCTTACTCATTTTGTTTTGACAGAAACGTATGTGAATTTGGAGGGGAAGAGAGTAAACAGCAGCATTTTTTGTTTCTGTTTATTTTTATTTGAAACATTAAACCTGTAATTCTGTGAAATGCCAAAGATGTTGAAACATGTGGGTTCCTTCAAACAGAAGACATTGGGGCAGGAACAAAGAGCGCTTGTTGACTCATCACGTTATCCCTCTCTGCCAGCGTACAGACAGCGAGGTGCAAATCGCAAAGGCAAAGACAAAAATGAGTCAGGGCTTTCTGGAGTGGGCGACAAAGCAGCATGTCAAATTATGTGGGACTGAAATTAGTGGGTAGGGCTGTGTGGAGATGAGACTGGACACTGAGTGGGACGAAGGGTTTAAATGAAATAATGTATGCTGGGCAGTGTCACTTTAATAAACAAGGAAGTCGAATTAGCTTTCTCGTGGCCTTTATATTTCGATCGCTGTGTAACCTTGTTGTCTTGGGTGCTGGTTTACACCTTATAGGTGAAATTTAAATTTGTCAAAAATGGCAAATGTGAGTTAGATTCTCTTCATACCCCCTGACCAATATTCCTTTCCATGGCCATTAATAAGTGGCCAATCCACTAACATCCACTTTGTGCCTTTGCACATCTTTATCAAGTGTATTTTGCCTATGTCCTTTGTGATTTCAGGCCATGAACTGGGGAATAGAAAGCATCTGGGTACAATGAACATGTGACATGTTCCTGGGTTTCTGCTAGTTTCACTCTTTAACGCTACCTCCTTTGGTGAAGCCCATGATAGCTCTCTGTCCCAGTTTCCTTTCCTTTCAAGAAAACATTTAGTTGTGTGCTTAGCTAAAGAATGAATGCCTGAGCTAGGGAAGGAAACACAATCTCACTTACAGCACACACAGAAAATACTAGAGAAATTCATCAGCAGTGGGCCTGACAAACCTGCTAAGTTTTGCCAGCGTTCTCGGTGTTTGTTTAAGGTTTCCAGCATCCACTGTACTTCACTTTTGCTCACTTGCAGCATCGTAGCTTCAAGCTTTGGGGTCAACTACAGCACTACTAGTCATGTAGTACAGTTCCCTCTACTTCCCAAAGAATTTGTATGAGCCCAATCACTGAAAAAAATCCATGTAAAAATTTCTTTTCTCAAAGTAGTCACTGTTATTTGGAATCTTCAATGGATGCATGGCATCAATTATTTTTGATTTTAGGGCTCATCTTTACTAAGAACTGGGCTCAGATTGTCCAAAATCCTTTCACTTAATTAAGACTTATTCAGTAAACAAAAAGAGAGAATATGGGCTGGGTTTCAGTTTGGATCCTGTCAACAGAAGAGTCAGATGTGCTATCAAACTTCATCAACTCGTCTCTGATTTGCTTTGAACTGAGTTACATGTTGCCCTTAGAATTTTAACAAGAGATTCCATCCAAACCTATCAAACCTATGGTACCATTATTTTTGCTGAGTGCTTTGTCATTCCCAAATACAATTGGGTGCAAAGGGTGACTTTAAAGAAAACCAATTTTCAAGCACAAACAGAATTCACTCGCAGGGAGGAAACAGAAAATTAGTGTCAATTGGATTTGAGACAATGAAACTTTGGATTACTTTGTTTTGCAATATGCCACCACACACATGATGCCAACCACTAGGAGGGCAATACAGATCCCTGCTATCGTCAGCATTCGCTTCTGGTACAGCTCCTCAGCTTCTGAAGAGAGAAGCAAAAAAACAGCAGGTTATAGCCTGAGGTTTGCTGTGCAGCCAATGTGCCATGAAAATGTAATATTTAGCTGTTACGATGGGCAGAAATTGCTTGTGCAGTTTCCATTTTCCACCTGCTCTGTGCTCTCCAAGGCAATTAAAATGCACAAAATGGAAACTCACCGCAATTTTCTTTTTTTGAAAAAGGCAATTTGCGGCTTCTGCAAATCATTCTGTTTCATTTCTGTGTTTTTTTTGTGATTCATTCTATAAGAATAGAATCATTCTTATATTTTGGAACCCTTTTCGTAATTGCAGTTGTGAGTCTGCACTGATGACCCACAAATACTGATGACCAAAAATGAACATGACAGGACACATGTTGAGTCCTGTCAAGTACCAGGTACTTCAGATGACAAAAGTGTAAAGTGTTATGAGATTAGTCTGTCTTTTAAAATTGAGCACATTGAAATACATGCCAAATCTTCACAAATGTCATTCCAAGCATTTTCATGTAACAGTTTCCTGAGCCATTCCAAATCAGGAATGTACCCTTGTTTCCATTTTATTCAAGCCTTCTACTCCAGAAAAGCTTAAATCCAACTGAGAAAAAGCTAAAGAAAATTATGTAAGCCGAACATTGCCTTTTTGAAATCTTGCAGTCTAATGTTAAAGAAAAATCTTGACGATTATACATAAAACTTGAGTTAAATTGTTATTGGGTGATCACTCATTGATGTTTCCTGCAGTATAATTCAATATTCTTACAGTCAAGTTGTTGTTCCATATTCTATTAAATATGTAAATGCTGGAAATTTGCAAAAATGTTTGATCAGATTACTCATTCTTTCTCACCTCCTCCATGGCAGTTGGTAACGAAACATTCTCTTTAGAACTTCAGAGAGAATTTTCCCCCACTTCTTTTCCTCTCCCATCCTACCAACTTGAGCCCACATCACTGACAGAGAAACATCACTGAGTAAAGCACCTTTGAGGTAAATGTCAGAATAGAGGCCAGCTGACAGGACTAGTTTTATTCTTACAAACATCTCTCATTAAAATGATTCATTGTGGAAAATCAGTACAAAAATCTGAAGTTTCCCCAAAGCCTGATTTTAATTCCATTTCGGAACAAGAGGTGGGTATGCAGTATCGGCTGGCGGCTGGATGTACTGGGAGATCGGATGCACGACATTCAGGCAAACAAAACAGCATCAATTAAGGGTAGAGGCAGATCGTAGAACAAAACGGCGATGATTGGCAGGCATTTTGGATGTTCAGGCACACAGATGGGTGTGTGCGTGTGTTGCAAAGCTGACCTTCAGAAAGATCAGCCAAGGTTTAGTCCAGTTCTTTGCAGCCTCTTGCACGCACAACATTAACTTTTCTGGATTTGCCAGGTTTGTTCTGATGTATCATTTCATTCTGACTATAGACATCATTTGGTCAGTTTGAAAAGGGTTAGAGAGCAAGGCTGCGAAGTGAATCACAAAAAGAAACCTGACTAAAATCTAAGCATATTTTTCACAGACTAGAAGGACTTTGCAAATACTTCAAATTCTTCCTGATTTCCACTTATACAAAGTGATAACATTTTTCTTTCAACAATTGGCTGTGTTTCTTGTTGACATTAACATGGTTTGTCTCTTTTCCTGTACAGCTGGCCAATAGCCATCCTGCTATTTACAATAACAACATGAGACGTCACGACAGATGGTCAACACCAAGTCCATACAAGACCAAACATCAATTCAACTGGACTTGTTCAGGAGAACGCTAAAGCAGCGAGTGATATTTTTTCTAAAAAAAAGGAAAAGGATGCCAGTAGGGTAGAGATTTTGATTTTAAAAAGTAGTTTCAGGTTAAGAAGTCAACTGTGGGCCTGGCATAGCATGCTTGATAGTGGAAAATAAAGTACAGAAACACTTGGAAGAGAGTGACTGAAGCAAAACATGAAGGGATGTCCCACACAACATAACCACCAACTGACTGAACCAGCTCAAAAATGAATCATGAGTTATTTGGGTACCTTTAATATGATTATGTATTTAACAATGAAGATAAAAATGAAGGTAATTTTAATCAAATCAGAGTTCAGTCTGTTTTAAGTTTGTGCTTGCTTCCCTTACCACTGGACTTAGTGTCGCTTCACGAGATTCACTAAGTATTCTGCCACCATCAAAGAATGTATTTTAAAATGTTATCATTTCAAACACAACCTTTTTTAATAAGTGGATTGTACTATTTGCATGAATTAAATTAGTCCAAGTAAGTGACAGTAAACATTTTAATTTAAGGTTAAATCACATAGGGAAGGGTGGTTCAGGAGGGACAGTTCGATAGTGTTGGGTAGAATGATTTGTTTGAACTCTTCAGAGCATTAGTCACTTGATCAACTTGCCAAAAACAGAGATTCAAATAAATGAAAGACCTCTCTGTCTCAAAAATCTGGTCATTTAGTGAAGATCACTTTCTTTTCTTGCAATCTTCAGCCAGAAATATCATTTCTATTTCACAAGAACATTTATTAATCCTACAAATTGAGCTCATTCCAACTTGTAGCATTATTAGATTGCTCTCAATGGCAGGTCACGAGCTGTAATCTTCGATTTTGAGGCTTTTATCATTTAGCTTATTTGTTCTCGATTTAAGCAGTTTGAAATGCCAGTTCAATTGCAAGGCATGCACAGAATGCCAAAAAGCATTTAACCAAAGGGAAAATGAGAGGTTTATAATTCAAATGGCAGATTGTAGGGCTCTTTCGACTTGATCATGTTGGAAGCTGGTATTGTGAACGCAAATTTGAACAAAGCCAACAGATTTTGTAATCTGAATGTAAAATCAATGTTAAGATTATTTTGGACCACCATACCTGCTCCTTTAGAATCCAGACCTTTACAGTTTGTGACACTGAAGAATGCAAATTGAGAAAATTGGCAGAAATATTTACAGTGAATCCAAGAGAGAGAATTTGATGGTCACTCACTGGGGAGACTTTTCTCCTTTGTTAACTGGCAATTGCATTTCATGCATTCAAATTAAAATATATCTTGAATTTAATAAAGTAATGCACTTGGAGTAATCATCCCACAGCATAAAGCTAGTCTGGTGCTTAACAATCAATGGATTGATGCTGTGGCGATCTTTTGACAGGTATTTGGTTTGAATTGCTTTAAAAAGTAGGCTGAAATGAAGGAGATGGAAGTCAAATCCAAACCTAGACAGTAACAGAGTTGACATACAGATCAGCCATGATCTCATTGAATGGTACAGCAGGCTAGAAAGGGACTAAATGGCTTGTTTCCATTCTACAAGTCAAGTCTCCATGGCCGAGGTGAAAGATCTATTCCCGTTTAATTTTCTACTTGCTACCCACAGGAAGTGTGGCCAAGTGGCAGACAGGCTGTTATGGCTGGATCATCCCTTCCAAAAGCAACAGGGGTAGGGAAGGGAGAGAAACTGATTTAGGATTTGAAGGTAGATCAGAGCTGTCAGGTTTTATTCTGCAGATTAAAAGGAATGATTTGTCCATACCCATAAATTCAATTCCAAGATGCTCTGCCAATGCAGAAAGTTGACAAAAAAAGAAAGAAAAAAAAAGGGAAAAAAAGTTTCAGAGAAGAGCAGTACATCATACTGGGGAAAAGAAATCACACGAGTAACACGATTAGCCTTGTGCTTGCACACAGGAGACAATGATGAGTGGCAACATTCCAGAAGAGACTGTGCTCATAGAAGCTGCTTAATCCTGTTGCAAAGTGCATGCTTTCCAAAGAGAGAGAGAGAACACAGCTATACAAGCACTGGTTGGAGGGTTGGGACGGGGTGGTGGGGGGGTGGGGGGAAAGGAAAAAAAAAACACAGCAAGTTTGAAAATACAGTCAGAGAAATTCAATTACACAAGTAAAATACAAGTAAACTTTCTGGTAATGATGCAAGGACAATATTGGGAAATTAACCTGATTAGTTTCATTTTGAAGCATTGAGGTTCTCTCTCATTTTGTGAGGTAGCTTAGTGTCTTTCATAGTTTATCAGAACTTCACAGTTTGTCAGATGGATATCCGACTTTGTTCCAATGGATGCAAGCCCAGTAAAAATATCTTGAGAACTTATATTTGTGCCCATAGCACTGAGCTGTCAATAGCAGGGAAATTTTAAGGATTGGGATTTATGACTGGGTGGGGTCGGTGGGGGGGGGTGGAAATGTGCGGTGCAGCCCAATATTTATTTTCACAGAATTCCATCAAAAAGGTTTTACAATTTATTTTTTCCCCCAAATCAAACGACATCATCTGCCCTCAGTCCAAATGAAGGAGGCTTGCATGAAGGATGTCAAATGAAGCTTTAAATTCAGCTTGTTTGTACATTTTGGCACATGGCCATTATGTTATTTAAATACAGCATCCTGAAAATTTTGCTCGGTTGCTGGATTGTCAGGAAGCGAACTCACTAGCCTGACATGACATTTTCCAAATGCATTGAATTCAGATAACGTCAAAAATTGGCACGGTATAAAAAGGTGTTCAACCTCATGACTTCCAATTTAAAAATCAACTTTCTTGGTCATTAATGCCCTTCAAAACAGTTAACTCTATTGTATTGAGAGAAAAACAGACCACTGCACCAAAATGGGCGAGTTCAATTCGCTTGCCTAATTTTTGCCTTGAAGGATAAACGCAAAGAATTAGACTTTAGTTTCCTCAAGTGATACTGCAGTCCTGCATGAGCACCACTACCAACATACATTAGTTACATTGGAAAGAGAAACAAAGCAAGTATTAAATAGCGAGCATGCTACAGCTGGCACACTGCTACATTGATATCTCGGATTTACACTTAGACAAGAGTTAGGTGGAAATACAATCATGGAAGAGGAAAAATTCATTCAGGTTAGGGTAATCAAAAATGGGGCAAAACATAATAATTGCATGAATATTAGAAAGGGTATTACAATATTAAAGGAAACATGCACACAGCACAGGAATGTATAGATTCAACATGCATCAATCATTCCATCTGAACTCTTCCCTGTACCCCACCAAACCACATCATTCCACTAACTTAACAGATACAGACATTTGCATTAAAGAACTGGCTACAGCTATTAAAAGTTATCTGGTTACTGTCAGGCTACCACTTAAAATATTTCCAATCTTGTAAACTTCTAGAAAATTGGCTTTCTAAATCTAATAGGAATGCAGCACACTAGTAACAATACCGTACAATTCACGTTGGCTTCAGTTTTCTCCTAATCTTACAAACAAAATACAGCAAAACATTTAATTGTCTATTTCAAGCATTAGCTGACCTAGCAGGACAATCCAGCAATGATAAAGAATGCTAAACATATTTGCGAAAATGGATACTTTGAAGGAGATTTCTACTTCTGGATTGTCCACACCTCCATTCTTGGGAAGCATATTATTACTGACATTTATACTGAGTGCAATTTATCCAATCCACATTTGACACCTATTTCAAAAAACATCAGACATTATTATTGTGTAAAACCTTCCAACACCCCACAGTGTGGAGCTACTAAATAGTACGGCAATTGGGTGTTTCTAGAAAAATATCACAACTTTGTCAAAGTTTTTCACGCTCCACTCATGAGGACATTTAGCAAGAATAGCAATTCAAGGGAAAAACCAAAGTTTATACTGCATGGGAGGAGAAAGCTGATTGGTTGACAAATGGACGCTGATTGGCAGGTGTATTGTGATGTGGCAAGATGATTGACAGTTACCAGCCCGGCTTTGTTTAAATTTTAAACCCAGGCAGGTCGATTCTGGTTGGTCAGGACATGGTCCTGACAAATCGACCAGCAAATGGCTGTTACTAACTTTGCTAAATTGAAGCAGGCACAGTGCATGCTCTAGATTTTACAGTCTGCAAATAATTAGATTCCAGTACATGCCAGTACATCACACTGCAAGCCCGATTGTTTGGTAGCAAAACGCCTCACACTTTCAGGATTATTCAATAAATATTGTCTGATTGCACAATCACAATTAATGCTGGATGCTGTCTTGCAAATTCTGAGCTTATTGACAACTTTGTAAAACAGGACCTGTGCAAACTTGAAGCTGAAACAGGGTGCAATAGAGCCATTTTGGCTGATAATGTCAACCGTGATCAGTTCATTTCTTGCTATACATCAGACAAACTGCTGAAACGGTAAGGCACCTCACAGGTTTGGGCAACAGGTAATGCTAGCTGTTCCATACAGGGCTCACTACTAACAGGATGCTGCCTTCAAAAGACATTCTGCCCATCATAAATGAGTAATGTACTATATGGATTTCAGAGCCACCACAGTAGGTAGAAAGTACATCATAAAGTTGGGCAGACCATAGCAAACAACACTGCCCTTTGGCATTTAAATTAAAAAGATACTATGGATGCTGGAAAGAAACAACCAAAAACAGAAAATGTTGGAGAAACTGAACAGGTCTTGCAGCAACAGGTTTGGTATCATCTGTGGAGAAACATTTCGAGTCAAGTCACACTTCTTCACAACAGATCAGTAGAAGAATCATTGGACTCAAGGTTAACTTTGCTTTCTCTCCACAGATGCTGCAGGACCTGTTGAGTTTCTCCAGCAGTTTCTGTTTTTGTTTATATCTCTTTGGCTATTTGCAACAAGCAAGATAGTGACCAAACCCAAACTGCTTATACCTGTAAGCTCAGTCAAAAGGTGGCGGCAGATCTACATTCAGTGGCTGTCTACGGAGAGATGCTATAATGTCACACTTGAAGAGTTGTCAAAAAAATCTTCAAAAGGGGTATAATTAAAAGGAAGAAAAACACTACAAACTAAACTGTAATCTCCAGGGAGTTATCCCAGGCTGTGAACATAATAGGAGAAACAACAGCAGTCTGGAGAAGGGACATGATAAGTGTCTTCCTTTTTCAAGTCTATACAAGAAGAGCAGTTACAAAACAGTTGAGTTTGGTCTGTGCACGCTGGTGGATAAAAGGTCCTCAAGTGAATTGAGGTACTCATCTACTAGACTGGATTTAATCACTGATGTAAGTGAAGGTCACTGTCAAAGCACCACCCTCTAGTCACCCCTGCATTACAGATAATGAACTCTCTTACTCGGATTGCAAGAATCTAGCAAGCCAGTTAAAAGGAAGTAGAACAAGAAGGACTCTCTCTCCGAGCGCTGCTAGCCAACCACCATCAAAAGAAAATAGGACAAAAGGGTTTCAACTAACCTACAAAACCAAGAATCCCAAAATTGAACATTCAGCTATCAACATTTCATTATCTACTCCTCATGAATGACAATGCATACTGACTTCTACATCCTTTAATTTATATCCTTTGCGACCTTACACCTGCCTGTGTGTGTGTTGTGTTATTATTACTTCTCACATTTTATAAGTCATAAACTGACTCTTTTGTTAACTCAAGAAAGGCTGTTCAAATTGGCTTCTTCCAAAACAAATTCATTCTGGTCTGGGAGAAAGCTATTGGTAATGGAGGGGATGCACTGTAAATTAATCTTGTTGCCACTGACTGAGGGGGCAGGTGATAAAGAGAAGGAACCAGGTCATCTCCCCTCACCTGGGAACCTGACAATTTGGGACATCCTGTCTGGAACTATAATGATTTGGGGACACTTGCCCAGGGTGTGTTCGTAACAAAAATTTTGAACTATGTACGTAAGGAGTGTATTGATGTTCAGGAAAAAGGCACGCCACACAGGGAGGCTAGGCCATTTTTTTAAAAAATATTGTCCTTAAAAGTTGTTCTGTTTTCATTTTAAATTCTTTCACAGGATGTGACCATCACTGGTTCGGCTCGCATTTGTTGCTCATTCCGAACTGCCCCAGAGTGCAGTTAAGAGTCAACCACATTGCAATGGGTCCGGAGTCACCTGTAGACCAGACCAGCTAAGGATGAAGATTTCATTCCCTGAAGGACATTAGTGAACCAGATGGGTTTTTGCGATAATTAACAATGATCATCATTACATTCTTAATTCCTAACTTTTTTTTTTAAATTGGATCTAAATTCCAAAATCTACAGTGGCAGGATTCAATCCTAGGCACCCAGTCTCCGGATTAATAGTCCAGTGGCTGGACCATCTTCTCCTCTATTTTTATGATAGGAACAGTCCATGGACAGTTTGTTGCACAGTAATGAGAACCTCCCACTAATAGTGGTGCTCAAGGGATGGATTTAATGCAGCCAGTCATAGGAGGAAATATGCTGCTGAGCCAATTTAGTTGGCAGAGAGGCCCCATGTCGGTCCCCTGGTAGTAGCAAAATCTCTCCAGATTAACGCAGGGACGAAGAGGCTGCTGTAGGATTCCAGTCCAATGGCAATGGGATATCAAGTAGGTTCATAGTGAACTAATTGACTCTCACTATACCTGAGCACACTGCAATGTTGAGGCAGCACTGCTTTAGCACACCACCTCAAAAGTTGCGTTCTGTGGCCTGGGCTGGGTGTCCCTTGTAGTCAGGCATGCCATGCCCAATTGACAGACCATCACTGAGGGGCAATGCGCGATTTTGAAAGCTACTCCTGGCTCTTGCATCCAAATCTCCCTTCTCCCTTATTCCCAAAATGCATTCAACTATCTGTAGTCTGGAGCCCCTTATTAATCCACCCTTAGGTGGATGCCAGCAGGCACCATCAGTGCTGGCCCCCACCAGAATGAGGAGTATTGGCCTTCAGATGGGTGCCAGCAAATTTAAATCGCAAGGGGAGGGGATTACGTGCCTGAGGGCACTTGATACTATTGGCCCTTCCCTGCAGAAATTACAGGGGTTCTCCAGCAATTCTACAAACACTGGATGAGATCACCCTTGACCAAAGAGAACCTCTGAGCAGAGGAATTGTCAGTGTCCGCCTGGATGTAATTACAACGCAACAGATTTACATAAACAACTGCATCAAATATGCAAGAATTACAGCATTACTTGATAAGTGCATGCCATTTAATACATAATTAGTTAAATGGCTTAATGGGAATTGAGGTGGGTGGGGTTAAAATAAAGTTAAGTAATAAAATGTGGATGAAATAATACTATTGAAAGAAACTGTGGAATGTATGGTTCCATGGCCCTGAAACAGTTCCTGTGTGCGTCCATCAAGTACAATTGGATCTAATTGTTATCAAATAGTTTTGTTTGGAAAAATAAATAAAGAGAAGTTCGGAATGTGCAAATGAGGAATTATCAGCTGCATTTTGCTGGAACTGGTGGTCGCTTATCATATCCTTTTCCTTTTGTTTTTTTTTGTAATAACACACTCATTGGGCACTCATTGGAATGCATATTGCCTGAGGCTGTGGCAGAGCAAAACAAAATTCTGTCTATGACATTACAGGAAGGTTGCAGTTACAGTATTGCGCTTTCAGAATGTGAGATATCTGAGCTGTTGTTTCCTTCATAACACTATCAGCGTTCCTTAATGCTTCCTCAGTGTATTATCCAGACACTAGTCAGTCTTCAGCACTGCACCCAATATATTGCTCCTTGAAGGCCAATGAACCTCTGTCTCTGGTATGTTGGAGCTCACTGTCTACCTCTCTACCTACTGTGGAAGCAACATCATGAGTGGGATTGTAGTGCCCAAGGCAAAGTCCCACTGCCACTTTCTCAGGGCAACTAGGAATGAGCAATAACTAGGGATGTCTGCCTTACTCATAGCCCATTCACAAATAAAAAGATTACTTTTCAACTAAACATCTGAAAGATACTGAAGATGTTTTGAGCTGTGTAAACTTTCACACTGATCTAATAATCTAGTAATAGCCGAGAGACTAAATATGAAAGATAATCTTCCTCTCTGTCTTCATTTTACCACAAAAATGTAAACTAGCATGATGTTGTTAAACTTGAAAGGGTTCAGAAAAGACTTACAAGGATATTGCCAGGGTTGGAAGGTTTGAGCTATAGGGAGGCTCTTGATAGGCTGGGGCTATTTTCCCTGGAGTGTCAGAGGCTGAGGGGTGACCTTATAGAAGTTTATAAAATTGAGGGTCACGGATAGGGTGAATAGCCAAGATCTTTTCCCCAGGGTAGAGGAGTCTAAAACTAGAGGACATAGGTTTAAGGCGAGAGGGAAAAGATTAGAAGAGGCCTAGGTGGCAACTTTTTCACGCAGAGGGTGGTGCGTGTATGGAATGAGCTGCCAGAGGAAATGCTGGAGGCTGGTACAATTACAACATTTAAAAGGCATCTGGATGGGTACATGAATAGGAAGGGGGTTTACATGGATATGGGTCAAATGCTGGCAAATGGGACTAGATTATTTTAGGATGTCTGGTCAATGTAGTTGAGTTGGATCGAAGGGTCTGTTTCTCTTACCACACATACAGAGCTGCAGCTCCCCCACAGGTAAATGTCTGCTAAAAACACACACCTTCCAGCCCTGAAGCATGATTCTGTTTGTTTGCCTCCTTCCTTAATTGGGACACACTTCAGAGAAAAGTGGCTCAATATTAGCAGTACAATTTATTCGATCACACCTTGTCAAGACAATCCCTTCAAGTAAGTGACATTTTTCTCCAGCTCCAGGCTGTATCCTCAAATCAAACAAAGATCCATCAGTCTGCACCAGTGCCAGCCATTTGTAAGTCCTGATAAGGAATTCTTTTGTCCATTATTTCACAATCATGCTATCTATTCTGCTAACGTAAACACCAGAATATCACCCCAATAAAATTGTTGCATGAGGGAGGCTGTTTTCTTTAAACTGTCAAAGCAGTGCCTATTCTTGTGTTTTGTTTGTTTTTCTCACTCGCTGACGGTGACGCTGATTATGATGCTAAGTCTGCTACTGTTAGAACCGAGCTGCAAGCATTTTTCTTGCCTTGTTAGACACAGATTCCAAAAAGGGTCAGACCTGTCCATTAAAAAGACCTATTTAAAAAGGCTATTTTAATTATGGGCTGTGTGACAATCTGTAAGCACTGTGCAATGTAACTCATGAACTTTCATTCTGTGATCCATAAGTTCCAAACTCGAAGTGTGCTCCTGTGCACGCACGAGTGAGAAATCTCTGACAACAGCAGTGGCTGCTCCACACACGTCTAGATTCGCTCTTGCAGAATGAAAACAACTGCCTGTCGCAAATTTTTTTGTCCCTTTTCCCTGGTCTGCTTAGAAAGTTACTGAATGGCTGAGTTTTAATTTCAATTTAGGTTCTCGAGGGTTAACTGCCTGTTAGATACCCCTGCTCGGTTCCTCTTTCCAACCATTTTGCGCTGCTGCTGCAGTTGAATTTCATCCCAGGACTTTATGGCATGGGTGACATTAATGTGTCATTGGTCAGGATTTTTTAAGTTCTTGCATGTGATGTTGCTTTTGCTGCCAAGGTCAGCATTTGTAACCCATCCTTAATTGCCCTTAAACTCATTGGCTGATTTCAGAGGACAGTTAAGAGTCAATCAGATTGCTGTGGGTCTGGAGTCACATGTAGGCCAGACCAGGTAAGGGTGGCAGATTTCCTTCCTTAAAATACTTACGTAAACCAGGTGGGTTTTTATGACAATCGATACACAGTCACCATGAGGCTGATTGTTAATTGAAAATTTAATTGAAAAAATTGAAAGTGCACCACCTGCCATGATGAAATTTGAACCCGTATCCTCAAAACATTAACCTGGGCTCTGGATTACCAATCTACTGCTTCCCCTAAGTTGTATTAACTGGTGGAGCAAGGACGTTTTCTTCACTAGCTGATCTCTGACTGATTCTTGTGTCAGGAGGTGAGTCTGTGCACCACCCTGCCAACCCATACGTCCTCACAGGAAATGTCATTTTTCCCATCATTTTAGTTTCTATTCTCTTTCCAACTGGTCCTTGGATGGAGGGATCATCGGGAAAGCAACAATCATTATCCATCCTGTGTTTCCCTAGGAGGACTAAGAATGAACCATTTGTTGTGATACAGGTTGATTGGGTGATTGGGGGTGGAAGACTTCTTTCCTGAAGGATATGAGTGAAACATTTTGGGTTTTTAGCGCAATTTTGGCACTTGCTTAGTCACTTCCTGGCTCACAAACAGCTATATGTCAGAATGTTATCAGGAATGGCATAGCACTTCAACACAGCGGAAGTATACATGTCTTTAGTATTAATTTTTGCACTTCAAGAGTTGGCCATTTTCCTGTTGGTTCTCTGACTCAGTTGTATCCTTGCTTTAACTCGTGTCTGTTCAACTTGTAATGATTCACCCTTCAAACAATAATTTGAAAGAAGAGGATTCTCGCTTATTCTTGCGATCTTCCTCTCTACCCTTCTCTTCGTACCTATGTCATGTGGGACTCTAACGCTCGCCTGCAGAGCATGACACTCTGTTACCAACCTGCATCTATCTTTGATCACTACAGTTCCCACCCTGGTTTATTCTTCATTCTTCTTGAGAGTATCCTTGGTTTTTATTCATCAAGCCAGCGCTAAGCAGGAGGTCTGAGATGATTTATGACACCACAGAAAATGGTCTTTCCCTCTTTCATCAGTCACTATTGTGCTTGCTTCATACTGAGTCACAGATCCTTAGCTAAGCTGCTGTGTAGATGATACAGAGCAAGGCATCGTCATTTATCTTGCCACCACTATCTAATAGCTGTTACACTTGGATCCATTTTTGTCTGTGTCTTGACTGTGGCTTTATATGCCCTTTGGGTCTTTAATGCAACAGTTCCTTACTTTTTGTTACAATTTAATGACCGCACAGTAAACCTTCACTTTCCCCACCACTATCTTCACTCCTATAAATACCAGACACTGAGATCTGCAAAATAAACATCAGGAGTGCTCAAATGGATTTTCTATTGGTGAAGGAAGTCATGAGGTTACTCATTTTTGAAGCAGTGATATTTTACAAGTTGTAAGGAGCAGTATCCATCTGGAGTGGTGCATAAAATTGTCCTTCTCATCAACTCCTTGCTTGGGTCTGGGCTCCACATGCACTAGGAGCACGATCAGTGTCCCACCCAAGTAATGGCTATCATCAAGCATGGGGCGGGCTATTGAAATGTGGAAAGAAGCTATGCCCAGTCACCAAGATTGACTATTCAGGGAATAAATACTGACCAACAAGCAGGAACAGGATCCTTATCAAGGTGGGGAAGATTGTGGGCTAATTCTCTTATTCTCTTGTACAAGTGCTGCCTGAGGTTAGCACATCTGACGCAGACTGGGGTCTCAGTACATGATCTGACTGGAGAAATCAACTTGGGTGTTAATTTTAAATTTTGGAGAGTTCAATTTTTTTCGGCGTAAAATGGTGATTTGAATAGAAAGCCAAACTGGGCTCAAGTGCAGCACCTTCCAATTTCACATATCCAACTTTACATGATCACCAAACAATTCAAGATTTCATGCCTCCACCCAGTCCCAGGAGTCACTGGGGGAACACATTAAAACCAATTCACTCCTTAATCCTACTAGGTAACAATAAAATCAGGTGAGTTTTCACATTATATTTTAAGAGTCTTATCCATCGTCCGATTTATTTTCATTTAGGCCTCTAGTTATCCTGGGATTGCTGTTCATATTGGAGAAGCTATCTCCCAGTCATCTTCCTCAAATCTCTAATCCTTTTGAATATCACATCCCTGCCAGACATCACCCCTGGGAATGCTTGCAAACCTGCAGCTAAACACCGTCATCTTTCTCCTTGTCATCTTACCAAAATCTTTCTGACTCTCTAGTCCTAATTACAGAACAGAATTATCTTTTATCCCATGGTTTTTCCCACATCATTTCTCAACCTGCAACCTTTATTAGTGAAAAACCTTCGCTGGTTACCTGTAACGTGTCAGTCTACCTCACCTTTTCATTACTCGTTCTAGTGAACACCATTACCTACACCACTATCTCTCTCCCCACCAACCCCATCCCCAACCTTCTTAGCTCCCTTTCACCTCTAAGTCTGGTCAACAAACGCAACACCAAATCCCTGCAGGTGCTGCTATCAATTAGCTGCAGCTTTCTGTCTGCCTCTCATTCCCTTGTCAGGAAAGGGTTATTGACTGAGTGAAGGTAGAAACTTGGGGTTGAGGTTGAAAGAGCTGTAGCAGCAATATATCACACTGGAAGCAACAGCAATAGCAGGAATCAATAGTGTGACAAACATGCTTCAATTCAGGGGGAGACAGAAGAAGTGGACGTACTGTAGAAACTGGCCATAACGTAGTTTTGGCAGCGATCACCAGTAAATTCATTTGGACACCTGACAAGACAAATAAAATGAGAAAGAAAGAGAGGAGAAAGAAGATAAGTAACTGTCAGGATAGGGTCACCTCAGCACCGGGCTTCATCACCTTGGTGTGGTCACCGTTTAATCCATTTTATCTGTAAATCATCATCTCTGCAAGTTTGCTGGCTTAAGTCAGCAAATAATTCATTTTTTAAAAACTTAGTAGGTGCATTTACAAGCCATGAAAATCCAACTCTTTCAAGTTTATCTGGGATTGTATACCTGAACCAAATTAAATGCAAAAATCCATATTTACAAATTTAGGCAAAATTTAATCCATGATTGTAGAATTGTCATTTTTGCAAATGCCAACTTTCTCCCAATTTATCAGTGATGTTGGCCAAGTCATTCCAAAGTAATCACTTGTGTGTATGAAAGGAAATTGTCCACATTCCTCTTCCTTCAGAAAGCTCCCCAACAGTTTCTATTTGAACATTTTGGGGCTGTTAAACTAAATAACTGGGGGACAAAGAAAATGGAGAGGAATTTAATAGCTGTAAATACACTGATGAGGAACTGAACCTGTCCCGTACTGTTTTTCCAAAGGTAAAAGTCAAATGAAAGCAACAAGAACAGCAAACAGTACGAGATTAACCAGGGCCTAGACACATTATGAGAAGTTGCCCGAATGAAAATATAAAATAAATATTTTAGGAGCATCTTGCTTTCCGAGCAGTGACAACACCAAGGGCTCTTTCTTTTGAGCTGCAGGGGAGAGAGAAGAATAAAACAGACATGATTATATCTTCACATACGTTCAGGTATAAAGACCCTCATGGGTACAGTCTCTGTACATCTTTCTCCGGTGAATCCCGGGTCACACCTGAGGGGTAAAGATGGGACATAAACACAACAAGTGAACTCAAACGGTCCAGTCATGATGGTTAAAGGCAATTAAACGTGTTGGAAATCACAGGTGAACCCACATTGAGGAGAACTGCTCAGTAGATTAGGACAGCTTGGCTGCCTGAAATCAATGGCCAACTATTACTTCTTTAGAATGGCTGCCTCTCCTTTGAAGATAATTTTTACATGATTATTTGTATGTTTACAAGCGACGGTACAAGACAAAAGCCACTTGGGTTCCCCAAAGTCCCATACTGGAGATGTGGACATTAAGGGTAATAACAAGTTGATAGGAACCATTTAATACTCAAACCTTTTTGGGAAAGCTTTTAAATATAATTGGCAATGGATGATTACCTGTTTTTTTTTGGTTCTAAATTTCCTTTGCAATATAACAGCCAAAGGTTCAAACACAAATTCAATTTAAAATTGTTTCACAAGAAGGGCACTGCAAAATTTGTGGAATCAAAAAGTGTCCCTGCTTTTTTACACATTAGTTATAAGCATACAGAAGTTATAGCTCCAATTCTATCTGTCTACACAACCACAATGGCCAATGTATCAGTTTCGACATGCAATACATTAGATCAAAAAGGCATCAGCTACCAGTTTTGCCACACAAGATTGCTCAGCAAAACAATGAGTAGCAAACCGTTTCGTTCAAATCAGACACTTTGAGGTTGGATATCTTAGCATCAATGAGCCGTCACTCTAAATACCTTCCTCCATATGTATTTGAGAAAACATCGCAGTATGGAATTTAAACAATGAGGGGAATTTTAACATGTTCATTTTTTCAGTCTCTGACATCAGTTGAGCTGCTTGAATGGTGAATGGGTCACAGGATGCAAAGTTTCAGCTCCAGTACAAAACTAGCTGAGGTCCTGATTGCTAATGGTGGGAAAGGGAATGTGGTCATAAAGGTCCTTGCGGTGCAGTGATAGTGTTCCTACCTACAGGCTTGGAGGACTGAGTTTGAGTCCCAAGGTCTCTGAACATCTCTGAATATGTTGGTTAGAAAATATAAAAGAAATATAGAGAATCAATTTCCTTTAGTTGGCGAATTTGAGGTGGGCTTTCAAAAAAAAAAAAAGTTCCCTGGGGCTTTTGTGGTGCTGTGGTAGTGTCCGTACCTATGAGCCAGGAGGCCTGGATTAAAGTTCCACGTATCCAAGAGGATGTGTCACTACATGTCTGCACAGGTTGATTAGAGGAAAAATTTTCCCCTGCAGAAGCTGAAGTGTGTTATTTTCTCCTCTAACACCATTTTGATGTTGTCCCTTGTTTTCCCCCTTTTGTTGATTTTGTCTTTTTTTTGTTGCCAGCCTCATATTGTTGGTTAATTTGGTGATTGGTTACGTTTGTAAAATAAAGAACCAGTTTTCCCATAAGGCGAAATGGGGTTGCTGATCAGTCAGAGAGTATAGCAGTTTGACTTAATGCTGGACTTTAAATAAATGAATGTGGAAGACAGTGTGGCTTCTGCTTTCTCCTCATCTGGATGACTATTTGCCCAATTAAGACCAACAGTTCACGGAATGGTGTTGTTCAAATGATTGGCAGAAGGAGCAAGCATGATGTCCTGCTCAACATTTCCATGTTTTATGTTTCACATTTGATTATTGAACATTCTTTTTGGAAGGACTCAATTGGATCATTGAGATTGTTTCCATGCCTTTGTCTTTTGCAATAAAGCGCCTTCTGATACCAAAACCTCTTCCGGTAAAAGGCTAGAAAAATGCACTTCTGCTCCAAGCAGAATCACAATCCAAGCATAACATTTCTTGGCAATGGAGTTGTATATTTATCAGGCTCCAACTGCATTACAACATGTGTCAGTGTGACAGAAACACCCCATTCCACTACACCAATGATAAGATTATGTCATTGTGCATTTTTTTAAAATCTACTGAACTGAACTGAACATTTTTCTGTTTCCCCATCTGAATCCTAAGATAGGATCACAACTTCCTGGTTCATGTAGAAGACAAGTCGAATTCATTGGAATGCATTCTCCTTCCACTATCCCAAAAACTGTGGCTGAATGTCCAGCATCTGCTTTTTTCCTTCAAATCAATGATTGCAAGCTGATCCAATGCTCATGAAGATGGAGACATCAGGCTTGATGAATGCCTACTGTCACCATCAAAATGCTCTCTATTTAACTGATAATTAACGAAATTTTTTTTGGGTTGAATATCGTGCAGTAGGGCACGTATTTTGGGTATGCGCGTGAATATTTAGACACCTTCTATTCCCTTTGTGGTCACAACGTGCTTTCTTAAATCAGCATGGGGAAGGGCTGAATAGAAGCCAATGTCATTACATTTTTGCCCATTATTATTGATATTAAGGCTGGTTGCTATGCTTTGTCAATATAACCCATTAATTATAATTTGGTAAAGCCCAAAGCTGACTGCTGGAGGTGCCTGGCCACATTACTTCATCGGAGCTTTAGTCAAACAGTACACCTGTGCCTGAATTTTTATCAGCCATAGAGGTTAACTGCTGCTCTGCAGTTTGTGTCAAGTAGGGTAACTGGACATGCATTGTCTGAGAAATTTATAAAATGGTTCACCTTTAAAATCTTTTAGTCCAATTTCTATTATTTTAAAATCCATTCACTCTGCATTTCAAATATGCCACAGTAATAATGAATGTGAAGGCCCCATTGATCTCGTAACGAACCTACTCAACATATTCCCTCTCATTCACTGTTCAGTTCCACATGATTTGTAGCATTTACTTTTAAACACCTCATTTTTTTTCACGTTCCCTGTTGGAATTCCCAATCTATTTCATGTTGTAACACATTGACTTCAATTAGTCTTGGAGGCATCACTCATCATGAGAATTTAATGGGAAGCATTTACGGAAAATCTCTGAAATAGAACCTAATGTGGGCAGGAGGCATTCAGAAGGCTTCTAACTGGATGGTATGCAATTGAAACATCATTTTAAAACTGATCTTTTATTCTCATTGTCCCCTGATTTTCCCTCCTTGTAAAATAAGTACGTGTGTAGCTGTAGCTAGGAGTGTCCGTGTGTGTGTATGTGTATGTGCTTATTGCTTGCACATGTGTCTGAATGCTTGTGCATTTTGGACCATGTCCAGAGAGGGGGAGCGAGAGAGAGGGAGAGAGAGATGGGGAGCGAGAGAGTGTCCGACTGACTTGGTCACATTGACCACTAGCTTTACTCAACTCTCTTTTCCGTGTACGTCTGGTGTCTGTGTGTCTGAGAACGAGAGAGAGAAAAAAAAGAAAGAGAGAGACTACGTACATTTAATGTCCAGTTATGTGTAAACAGTTGGGTGCAATTATGTAATTTACATGTGAGTATGCAAGTGGACACGTATATATTTGCAAAAATGACTGTGGATAAAGGGAGCCTTTCACATTGATGCTATTTACAGCACACAGCAGAACATCCACCAAACAAAGGATAGTGGATGTTCTGCAAAAGGGACAAGGCAGCACTTAATAAAGCAAGGCTCAAAAACCCCCTTAAAACCAGAAAAACATCTTGTTATTCCATAGGTTAGTATTTTAGTAAAACAGGATTAACACGGTGCCCCAGGGGAAGCACATTATATTTTAGAAGTGTTTTTTAAGTGGATGCTTAGAACTTAAATAACAGGACATTCAGAAAGAGTTCAAAGGCCTGATCATGTGCCTGGCCAATGCAGCTTTTTGACAACAAATCAGCTCATTAGATCACAAATAACAAAAGAACCAGTTTGAGCTTGGATTTGACAATTGGTTGAGCACTCATTTAATCTAGAGAGGCAGCAATTTCTATCATCACTATTGGTTTAGAACTGTAGGAACTTGCTTTCAGCTCAAACCACTCTGGTTTTGAACAATTTCTAGTTAACGCATGGACGTATTTTACTAAATTAACACATATTGACAGGTTTTAGTGAAACAATGTGGCGCTGAAGGCCAAAGCGTGTATTGCTATATCGATGCTGAATATTTCAATGGAGGTTGGATGCTGAAGTAATTCCATATTTTCTCTTAAAGAGAGGATGGTGGCTTTGAAGAACATTCTCCAAGAATTCTTCAAACGCAGTGTCTATATATTAAACTGGAAGATGCAAGGGCAATCCAGTTGTGTAAAATGACTGGGCTCCAGTAAGTATGGGTGGTAATTGTTAGATTTTGCACGGTTATAAGGAACTAGTGACTTGGGAAGTTAATGCTTTTCACCAGAGTTTTCCCTCATCTCATGTCTAAGTCTTTAGTAGACTAATTTGATGGGAGCCCGATTGCTACGAGCACACTATTACTGCGTCACTTCACTGCTGGATTGATGGATGGTGGATTATTTGAAACTTTGACCCGACAATGATTCTTGTGCTCTTGTGGTTGGGATACTAGTAGCTTTCTTACACTGCAGCTCAACAGGGATCATTGACAGCTGTCTAGCATTGCTAGCAATTAAAAACAAAGCCATGAAACTCTCAGTATGGCACCACTAGAGCAAACATGCAGAAAGAGTGGAGTGGAGGAAAGGCTGGATTCACTTACTGACAGGAGAGTTTATTAATACCATTGATAACGAAACACTGTCCTCCATTCACACAGTAGTGCCGATCGCTATCGTTGCATGGCCTTGCGTGGCCTGACCAAGGCGTTGGTGAAGTGGTAGCTGCAGATGGCAAGAACAGCAACATGAGAGACATAGTTATTTCCTATCGTGACTAACTACAGCACATCAACAAGGTGTGAAGTTCAACAGTTTCTGCAGCAGTCCAATGTAACCAGCATAGAACCTATTTTGTCACTGTAATTGTTAAAGTACCTTGGGAGAATGAGAGAACACTCCTTCAAATCATTCTTCTTATATAGACTTTTATTCTGTTTGCTCCACCATTTGTGGCTAATCTTTAGCATCCCAAATTTACTTCCCTTAATGTTTCTATTTCTCCATGTCTTTCTCCTCCTTTAGATGCTATCTAAAACCTGAGCGTTGGATTTTGATCAGACATTTTTTTTGGCTCTACTCCCTCCTTCTTTGATTCCAGGTTAGTGTTTATCTTGTTGGAATCTTCTGAAAGACATTGAGATGTTTTACTCAATTCAAAGGAAATGTATAACTGTAAATTCTCTCTTTCCTTAGTTGCATCAAGGAATAGACTTTATTTTAAACACATTACTTCTAGGCCTGTGACTTGCAGCTAGAGACATTTAGATAGGAATGAATGGGATAATTCAGCTCTTGTCCACCAATTAGTTCAGTTTACTGCCTGAATTCAAAATGTTTACATAGGAAGTTGCGCCCTCTGCATTGTGGTTGGGCACGTACAGTACCACAAAACCACCACATCATATATGGTAGCAATCGCATGGTTCAAACAATCAACAACACCAAACGCAGTCAGACTGGTGCAATGGGTGGTAAATATCACCAAGCCTAAGATGTAACCAGATCTGGTAATAATTTGTGTGCAGTTCTCCATCAACAGAAAGTAACAGCTTGGAAATTTTGCTCAGTTGGACTTCTACATCTCTCATTGATGTATCCATACTCACCACATGACGTTTCAAACATGGAACAACGGATCATAAATTTACCTTTGCCTGAACAGCATTTTAAATGTTAAAAATTGCCCTACATGGTCATAGGAAGCAAGAATAGAATCAGACATCTGCTGCATTGCAATAAGAGCAAATATATGGAGAGGCTAGAGATCAGAAATAAAAAGGGAAAATATTGGAGAAATTCAGCTTCTCTGGTAGTAGAGTTCAACGTTTCAAGATTTCCTTCACTGTGCAAACAAGACAGCACTTTTTTTCAGTACAGGTGACCTATTTTCTGCTATTAACACATTACCGTCCACACCTTCTCGTCATCTACATCCCTTCCCTAGTAAAATATGTAAAGGCACCATAGTCCCAGTGGACAAAGCTCTCATTACAGAGGGATAACTGGGGATGGTTTAACCTGAAGGTCACCACATCTTAAATGAGGGGCGAGATCGAGAACGGGGGATCTGCACAGTGACCTCAGTGGTGCAGGAACTAAATCCACGTCACTCTGCATGGAAAACCGGCTGTTCAGTCAACTGAGCCCTTCTTCCCTATTAGCATTAACAGTCTCTTTTCCCTCGTCCTCCACCCTTTCTCAAAAGCATAAAACCCACTACTTTTCCAACTCCTCTCAGTTCAAAAGAGTGTCATTGGACTCAAAATGTTAACTCTTTCTCTCTCCACAGGCGCCGCCAAATGTGCTCAGTTTCTCTGGCACTTTCTCTGCTTTTATTTTTTAACCTGTGTGCACCTGGGTCAAAACAGTTCTGCATTCATTTCTGAAGAGCACAGTGAGGAGGACTCCAGTCCAATGGAGCTCTGATGGCGTGTGAACATTTTGACTTAAACAGCAAGGCTTGATCATATTTTGTCACACAGTTCACTTTCAAATGCTCTAACCAGCTTTATGTTCACCATTAAAAAAATCTCTTTTGATTTAGCGTTATCGGAAACAATTCATATGACTGAACACACGTTTTAATACTGGCTGGTACAAACTTAGTTTGGGATAAACTGGTTAGCCAAAACAAAAGAGATGTTTTAGAATTGTGTCACAGGTAGCGTAAGTATCAGATATAAAAAGTACATTTACGTGGGACTCTTGTTTTTCCCATCTGATGTTGTCTGACTTGCTCAGAACCTCCTGCATAACCTTTGAAAGGTAGATTTCTAGGTTTGTTTGAACACCACTTATTTAGTTTGTTTGTGACTTCACACAGATTTAGTTCAAAATAAACTATGGTCACCAATTTTACATTCAGCATGGAGAGAAGGAAAATTAGAACAAAAATAACCTCCTTCAACAGAGCCACTCCATTGGTTGGTCACATAAAAAAAAATCAGTTGGCAATTTTAATCAGCTTAAGCATTCAATCTTGTCCCTCACTGCACTTTCTCAGCTCTCCCAAGCTCCCCATGCCTCTATGCTACAGATTCCCTTCATCTTCCTAATTGAACAGGCACCTCTGATGCTGAACTCTGGGAGTACTCTTCCTGTCAGTCACTGTTGCCTTGATAAGTGAGCTTCAAGACTGCACAAGTTATTAGCGCAAGCAAAGCAAACAAAACATCAACCTTCTGCATTGTGCTGGGAGGACATTAAGAGCTAGAATACTGTCTAAGATCTTTCTACCGAAGTTAAACGGGGGTCTATTCAGTTATTGGAACCTCCTGGTACCTCAAACGAGTAAAATGTAATCTTGCACAAGTAACAAATGCCTTGAGTTTGTCTGATTGTTCCTTCATATGCTATTGCACAGAACCGAACACTTTCAGTGACTAGGCATATATAAAGATATTTTCATGAATAAAGTATATTTTTGAAATAAAACAAATTAAGAGCAAGAAATTGTATTAAGGTAATATCATTGTCTTTCACAGCCCCTTGTATACCACCCAGCATCCTGCACCATCAACCCTGCACCCACCCTCCCCTCCGACTCCTTATGTTGTCTGCAGACACACTCATGTCCTGAACAGGTAATGTATAAGAGCTTCAGGACTGGCTCCAAATATTGACAACCTCAGCTCAACTCTCCATAAAGAATCGAGTCTTCGATCCACTGAAAATAAAAGCTTTCCACTTGAACAGCCTGCATTGAGAGGGGGTGGGGCGGGGGGAGAGAGAGAGAGAGGGAGAGAGAGAGAGAGAGAGAGAGGGAGAGGGAGAGAGACAGACAGACAGACGGAGAGAGAATGAGAACAAGAGCGAGAGGGATAGGCAGCGTGTGCGAGAGAGAGATAGAGCGGGTGCGAGACAAGCTCACAGAAAATAGATGCTTACAGTAAAAGGCGTGCAGACTCCAGACTGTAGACTAACATGCAATATTCAACAGGGTCAATGCAAGAAGGATGTTTCTCCCGACTGGGAAGATCCCGCTAAGGGACACAGTTTCAAAATACGAACTAATTCATTTAGGACTGAGCTGAGGAGGAATTTCTTTGTTGTAGGGGTGAATTCTGTACTTCAGAAAGGCCGAGAGATTGAGCATGTTCAAGACTGAGATTGATAAATTGCTACCTTTTTTAAAAGCATCAAAGGATAGGAGAAAGCACAGGAAAATGAAAATAGCGCTGAGGTAGAAGATTGGATCTGTTTTAGTCGAATGATAGCAAAGATCCAATGGCCAGAACGGCCTCTTTCTGTTCCTACACTCCTGAAAAATAGCGTTCTAATGCCAGGTCAGAATTTCATATGGGCTGCAGTGTTGTACAGGGACAGCAGCATAAAGCAAAGTCTGTACAAAACCAATAAACGTTTATAACAATAGTTTGACTTGGATTCCTTCATCAATACACTCCAAAAGTCAATGCCAAAACGTGATGAAATAATAAAATCTGTAATGTGAAATCCTTATCTTTTTTCTTCTTTGTCAAATATGTACAAATATTGATTGTCAAACTCTTGGGAAAAGGAGGCCTAGTATTGTAAAAAGTTAACAATATTTCCAACATGGTCAAGACTAGGAAAGTTATCAAGTCAACTTACCATAGTCTTACCAGACTATAGGACTTCTCTCTTGTTAGAGAGAGATGACTGGTAGTGAGTTTAAACTAAGGGCCATCATACCTCAGGTGAGGGGAGTGGTTGAGAAGGAGAGTCCTTCATGGTATCCTCAGCGACTGATGGGAATTGAACCCATGCTATTGGCATCATATTGCTTCAAAAACCAGCCATCCAGCCAACTGAGCTAAAATAACCCCCAAGGAGTGGTATAGTCAGAGGGTCATAGAGGTTTACAGCACAGGAAGAGGCAAGTATCCCTTGTGCCTTCACAACCACCATATCCACCCGCCCTGCTGCCTTAAAAGATCTAATGGCATGCACACCAGAGTCACTTTCTAACATCCTACCATTCAAATGTACTCTCTTGCCTTGTTCGTCGTCCCAAAATGCATCACCACACTTTACAGAATTAAATTCCATTTGCCATTGTTCAGTCCATCTGACCAGCCTGTCTACACCATCCTGTAGTCTAGGCTTTCCCTCCACCTACCCACCCCACCCCCCTCCAACTTCATGATTTATCGCACCACCAATTTTCACATTCATCTGCAACCTTACTGATCAAACCTCCTACATTTATGTCTAGATCATGGGGAGAGGGTCAGGGTGCGAGAATCTGACAGCTGCAGCAGGGATGTTGGCTCCGTTTCAGAAGCAGCCAAATACTGCAGCAACAACTTGCATTCATGTAGCACCCTAGACAGCATGAAATGTCTCAAGATGCCTCAGGATACGAAACATAAAATTTGGTGACACCGCTGACGAGAGGCAGTCAGGTCACCACAACCAACTGTGAAACAACCTTTCATTAAAGCATAGCAACTTGTGTTGCTAGTATTTAACAAGCTGCTGCTCAAATCTAAGACTAAACCCTGCAAGTTAATGGCTTGGCTTAAAATTGTAAATCTTTCACTGTTGTACAAACAATTTGAAGGGACAGCCTTTCACGTATTTTTAAATTAAAATACTAAAGCAACAGTAGATACGCACCACAGCAAAATGGTACTTCTATTCTTTTCACCTCATGACCACGTTAACCTCAGAGTCTCAGAACCTTTTAAAGAAATTAAAATCCATGACTGAACGTGACCCGCTGCTGTGTTACACAAATCCTTCAAATCACTCAAAGCAAATAAGAACTCGCAGTTTGATGTATCAAACCAGCTCCTCGCTGATGTTGGTAAAGCTCTCTGGGAGACAGCTTACTTCCTAACTAACCCACTACCAGCTGGACGCATCACAACCACAAGTTTAACTCTAGCATTGCCAAAACTTGAATGTGCACAGATTACAGAGGCCAACACAAATCTAACCAATGCCCGTAGGGTTCTGATAGAATTTTACAGTACCCATCGTACCTGCACCATCTTTTTCAACTGAATGCATGCTATATGGGTCATACACATGGAATTTATGAGGAAAAGAATTGTCTTGGAACAGCACAATCATTTAGTAAACTTTCAACATCAGAGAAAAGCCAAATGATTCACGCCAAAAGTAAGATCAACTCTGATGAGAGACAACAGACTCCCTGTCTACTTGATGTACATATTTGCCCTTGCGGATGCTTATGTGACTTGGTAGGAGTTTGATTTTCAAATAGTCCCTTCAAAAAAAAAATGTAAAAAAGGCTTTAAATCTGGACTGGTCAGGGTGAATCAATCTCATTACTCATGCAATAGGGTTAGAGTAAGATATCCAGATAAAAATCATAAGTCACCCACAACAAGAAAAGAAAAAGCCAGCATCTCAGACCTAGCAAGCAAGTTCCTTCCTTTTGAATTGTGCGGAGTTACTCTCCCTGCAGCCCTTATTTTAAAACTCTTACCTGGGAGGAGTCGCATCTTTAAAAGCATCGACACAGGAAGACTTCTTGCCCTCACCTTTTCTGAAATCAGTTCAAGGTAGAGGTTGCTGCTGTGAACCTGTAATGATCTCAGGACCTGCTGCCTATCCCTTTTTTGGGGGGGTTTAAATATCCTCCACTTCCCACGTCACTACACAGTCGAATAGCTGATTTATTACAGCGATGGTTGGCAGGTAGGGATGTGAATAACAGTGCCGTGCCCAACTTCTGACAAGCACAGGGGAGCACTGCTCAGAGCAAAAATAAGGTTACTTCTTTCAAATGCGTCTTCTGTCGTGAAGCACATCAGCGGCATCAAAACACTTGCCCTATCATTGTTCCCAGGAGGAAGACAGATTTCGAGAACGAGAATCAACTCATGCAAAATATTAACACAGTGAATCAATACAGCCCTTCAGTGAAGCCAACAAACCTCAAATGATGGGACACCAAGTGTGATTGCTCATTCTGATTTCTCCATCTGGTGCAGGTGGCGATAAAGCCAAATCTAATTGGCTCCAAGCTGCCATTATCCCCTAAAGCCACCCCATACTTGCACATATAACTGTGATTGTCGACTCAGGTATTAGCACATTTAACCCTGCTTTAGCCGGGACTCTGACACTTTCAGGGGCAACACTTCTCTCGTGAAGCCTTGTGCCATCTCAGATGTGGAGGGCTGCTCAGCTGCCCCTTGCAGCTAAAATGTGAGACACGAGCGCAGAGGTTAGGTCACCTTAACAGCATCCTGTGTTCAGGCTGAACAATTTATCATCGATCCTCAGACTGGGACAATGAAAAGATGCCAAGTCGATGGGGGAGGGGAGTGTTAAAGAGACTGAGACCTTTCTGGATATTCTATCTTTCATTGTTCCAACCTTCACTCTAGACCAAAAGAAGTCCGAGCTGCAGCTAGAGTCCTTGAGTCATGACCATGCTGTTACAGAAGGGAGTGTGAGTTCTAATCGATGTGAGATCAAGCTCGTGTGATTCTGCATCCCTGCAACAGTGCAGATAGTGCCTGTTTGACACACATTGCGCAGTACCTACTGTGCTCAGTGAGCCTGTTACCTAACGACAAGTTTATTTTCACAAAATGTGGATTTGTGGAGAGAGCTCTACCTTCACACTTGCTTCACTTTCTGCACTGCAAGCCTCATCACAGGTATCTCAGTAATGAGTTCACACTGGCAGTTAATCCTGAAGAGGCGGCATCATAATCAGGAAAGCAATTATTAACATGCTGACATCAATATTACTCTAAGGGCCACCGGGAGCAACACTGAACAGGTTGCTTCTTCTCCCAGATGGAAGTGATGGATGAATGAATCAAATTGACAAAGAAGTGTCTTTGAAACAAAACTTCCTCGAAACTTGCAATTCAACCATCTCTTTCCACATAAGGCATAACATAATTTGGAACTCTCGCCTCTTAAAAGGGTGTGGATGCTGGGACAGTGGAAGTTTCCATTACTAATGCGGATAGGTTTTTACTTGGAGGTTTGCAGGCTCATTTTACAGTGGGGACTGAGGCTAAGTTGGATAACTCTTTCAAAGAGTTAGAATAGGCAAGACAGGCTAAACAGCTTCTTTCTGTGCTGTGAAATTCGATAATTCTATGAAAGACTGTCAAGGATAAGTTAGTAAAATCAGTTAAGGTAAAGACCTGCCTAAATCAATCTGAACGGAGAAGACTTGAGGGGCCGAATGGTCTCTTTTTATTCCTCATGCTGCCCTATTCAACAAGCTTAGTTATTCTGAACAACGCTGATGGATTTCAGATCCCATACACCAAAGCTAGGGAGGTCAACAACCTCCTGATGCTGTCGTGTGCTTTGCCTGACCATCCCTTCCCCCATTGCCCTCATGTAATTCTATGATATACAGGGGAAAAATAATAAAAAACAACGCAGCTGGCAGAAAAGTCTGCAGAATATACGGTGCAAAGTGCTTTGCAGGGAATGGATATGAGTCGCTCCAGGAATACTGGACTCAGCAGAGCCAGAAGGTGCCAAAGTAAATGTCGCCTGACACAACTGGCAGAGTCAGCAACAAGGCGCTAAAAGGAATAGTGCCTTGTCCATCACACAGAATGAAACATTGATGGCAGAGGAAGAGGCTCAGTTTTAGAATTCTGCTGACAGTCCACAAGCTTTGCCTTTCAGCTTTCACGACTCAACTAAATTACAGCCCATATTTCACTTCATTGTTTATTATCCCAGACACCCCTTCTGTTGAATCACCAATGTCACCAGAAAAAAAAACTGCATTAATAATAGGAATATGTAAAATCTTCAGCAGAATATTGGGGAAGGTATCTTAAATGGCTTCTTTAATACTCTACAAGTCAATTAGCATCATTTGTTCATCATTTCAAGTTAAAGGTTTGAAAGATTTCTAAACCGACAGCAAATGCAGCGTCTTAAAAAATTATTTTCACGGGATGTGGGTATTACTGAGGGCAGTTGCTTTGTTGTCCATCCGTAATTGCCCACAAATAGTCACAAGGCAGTTAAGAGTTATTGTGGGTATAGGGTTACATGCAGACTAGACTGGGAAAGGACTTTAATAAATCAGATGGGTTTTCAAAGCAATTGATGGTAGCTATCATGATTACCAACTGTTTATTCCAGATTTATTGATTTAATTTTGATTCCATTAGTTGCCCCATTGGTATCTGAACCCATATCCTCCGAGCATTAGCCTAGCCCTCTGATATTATCATTATCCCCAAACCTCCCCTGAACGGGTTCCTATTGATAATTTTTTAATAGACAAGGGAGTCAGGGGCTAGGGGAGACAGACAGAAAGAAAAATGGGGATGAGACCAGAACCTGATTAGACATGATCTAATTGAATAACAGAACAGGCTCAAACGGCTGCATAATAACTGCACAGGGGCCAGTATCCCATCACCAAGTCACCCTCTATTTACACGTGCACTGTACGTGGGCTCTGACCAGCCAGCTCGGAGTCAGCGTCCAGAAGGAGGAAACTCTCCGAGCCCCTGTTTGTATCTGTCAGCCAGGGCTTCCTGTTTGGGGTTGTTAACCTGGGCCAATCAGGGAACTCAGTCAGCGAGATCTGCCTGGCCAACCTCCTTCCAATCACTACAGGCTAAACGGCCTGATCTTATTGTTTCTTAGTTCTATTTTTCCTATGGCTTGCACTCACATACACAGGCGTACGCACACATATCACCACATGAGCACACATCATTTCACACACACATGCGCACACACCATCACATGCCCACACACCCCCAGACACACATTCATAAAAAATATCTCTAATAGTGGACAAATTTAAATACGTTTTGAAAAATTAAGTAGTCCTCAACAAAAGCCGAACTCCTTCCATGAGTCCAAAGAATTACCAGAGATCTCAGACAACTGGGCCCGGCCCAAGCCTCCCTCCTTTTTGGAACTTAAACACGCAGGCTTTGAACGTACTCATCGGCATAATTTTAAACATTGTAAGAATTACTGTCACTTGATTATTTAGATTTTGAGTTTTGATGTCAAAATGCTAAGGCTGCCTCCTGTATTTATTGTGGGATGTGATTTACTGCCTTTATACCACATGACTGGGAACTGAGAATGAAATGCTGCAGGCTCAAGTCGGAAAGACTCACATTAGCATTTATTTAGAATGTTCTGTCTCTAAATATATGTGCATTATGCATTGTATTCCATTTAGTTAAGTGTGAAATAGCACTCAATGCTGTGACACACCACATTCACCAATACGTGAAATTACTGCCAAATCAAGGATAATTTGCCCAAAGCTGAACTTCCTATCAAATCAAAAAACATATCTTGAAATAATCTCAGAGTTATTGGGTGGAAATTTCAGAAAGTTGGTTGGATACTGAATTGGTCCTTGCATATCCACTCTACAGCTACAGGCCAGATCGATTAGTGTTGGGACTTCGGCCCATCACTCAGATGATGGCCCATCCTCAGGAGCTGCAAGCCAATGGCTGCTAGCAGCATCAGCTCCAGCAGTGTTGGACAGAGGGCATTGTAGTGGCACTACAGGAAGAAGCCTATGGATTGTCCTGAGAATGCCAGTGCCAGGATCTCAAGCCAGGGAAGGCATCTTTGAGCAAAGGGGAAGGGGTAGAGGATGGTGGGTGAGGCGAATTGTGTGGCAGAAAGAAGAATGGGGTGGCACCTTTGGGGGAGTGGGGCAAAGGTGGGAGGGAGGTGGCTTAGTCCTGATGTACATTGAGCACCTCTCAAATAAGATGGTCTCGCTTCCATCGTGCCTTTGTTCATATAGGCATTTAAAAGTTGACTGCCCATTGCCATCCCACTTCTCATGCCAGTCACATCTAAATGAGTGACCCATAATTATTTATGTACTTATGATGAGTGGGCTACCAATTTCAGGGGTCGGCCCACCCAACCTATTAGGGGAGATTCGGGTGGCAGACTGGGCACCCAAACCTACTTTACCAGCCTCCCCAACACTCTGCCACAAAACACACCTGGCAGTGAGGCATGTAATATCCACTCTGTAATCTCTTCTTGAGGTCATGGTGCCAATTCTACCCTGTTTCAGTTTCCTCAGCCACACAGTTTGTAAAGCAACCAGAGGTCTTCAACAAAATCGTTCCATTGTAAGTCACAATCAGATCTCAGATTGAACACTGCACCCATTTCTTGTTGTCAAGGAGAGCACTGGAAGCTGAGCCACTGACCCGGTCCCTGGGTGTCAGAGTGACGAGGAAAGACCCGGGCTCATCAGTTGGAAAGCAGGTGACTAACAGGTGGTTTTACCTAGCTATATGAGGTAGTTCAGAGTATGGCGCTCGTAATGTCAAAATATCATTTTAAATTGAATCGCGAGGGCTGAACCAAAGGTCAAAACAGTTCAAACTTGTAAAACAACATTTGAAAATGTAAGTAAATTCAAAATTAAATGTGGAATAAACTTCCCAATGCATTAATGCAGAAATTGGGCTGTACATCTTTCAGAATGGATGAAATAAGATAGATTGATCCTCCACAATTGTGTTTCAATCTGATAGCTACTTTAAGGTATTCCTGCTTCTCGCTATATAAAAAAAGTGTATATGGTATACACTGACCATATGTAATCTATGCATTTATACAATGTCTAGGTTTACATACTACCATGTACTATCAATTATAATTGATGACTTAAGTGCTTTCACCATCTGAGTATAAGGATAATTTTACTCTTGCAAGCACCATTTGGTTGTGACAGGGGTCCTTCCTGCTTCAGATGATGAAAAATACTAGCGACGATATCCACCAAGAAACTGGTCAAGTGTGTCAATCCTTGTCTGACAGGCCATCAACAGCTAACAAATAGAAGTGAAATATTGCAGATGCTGGAAATTTGAAATAAAAACCAGAAAGTGCTGGAAAATCTCAGCAAGTCTGGCTGCATTTATGGGGAAGGAAACAGAGTCAACATTCTGCACCCTCCTTCAAAACCAAAACAGTCTTTATATTTGAAATGTTGACTCTGTATCTCTCCCCACAGATGCTGCCAGACCTGCTGTTCAGCTAACAGACTGACCTTTTTTGGAAGAACACACAAAAGAAGATGGGAGGCAAAAAAAAAAATAAAACCGGCAGGTTAGTTGACTTAAAATTCACTTACGTTGTAATAAAAACATGTTAGGGAAAATTTTAGAAAAGATCAAGTATTTTACATCTGGCAGATGGAAAACCAAACTAAAGCTACAAAATAAAATGGAGAAAACAGAGGAGAGCAAAGGTAATTCCTCGAAAGTGGAGTTGCAGGTAAACAGGTGAAGGTGGTGTTTAGCACATTTGCTGTTGTTGGTCAGCGTGTAGAGTATAGGAGTTGGGATGTCGTGTTGCAGCTGTGCAGGATATTGAAGAGGCCACTTTTAGGATACTACCTACAATTGTGACACCTTTCGATAGGAAGGATGTTGCGAAACTCGAGAGGGCGCAGAAAAGATTTACAAGGGTGTTGCCAGAACTGGAGGGTTTCAGTTATAGGTTGAGGCTGAGTAGCTTGGAGTATCAAAGGCTGACAGGTGATCTTATAGAGGTTCATAAAATCATGAGGGGCATCGATGGGGCGAATAAGGTCTTTTTCATAGGGTGGAGGAGTCCAAAACTAGAGGGCATAGGTTTAAGGTGAGAGAGGAAAAAATTTAAACAGGGACCTGAGGGGCAACATTTTCATGCAGAGTGGTGGGTACATGGAACAAGCTGCCAGAGGAAGTGGTGGAGGCTGGTACAGTTACAACATTTAAGGCATTCGGAAGGGTATATGAATAGGAAGGATTTAGAGGGATACAGGCCGAATGTTGGCAAACGGGTCTAGGTCAGATTGGGATGTCTGGTCAACACAGACGAGTTTGACTAAAGGGTCTGTTCCTGTGCTGTATCACTCTATGATTCGATGACCCAAAGACAAATTGTAAAGGTATGAAAGGCAAGTGTAGTTAATTCTGAAATCTTTACATAAACAGCTACTTCAAACGTTTAATTTAGTCGGTATTAACATTACTCCTGGTTTACAGGGAGTATTATTTTTATTTCAGTAGGATTATGTTGCTGGAGTGAAGGGTCTTTGGTCGACTTTAATCAACTTTGTTTCTCTCTTCAGATCTGCTCATTGCTTCCAGGATTATGTTTGTGTTCGAAGATTTCCAGCATTTTGCTTTCGAAGACTCATAACATGGGTTGGCTGAGCAAAGAAGGGGCCTCTCTGGGCAGTCTAAGAGTTAAACAACTTTAAATTACATCAGCGATATACCCTGAACATTTACACACACACACACAAGCTTCATTTAGGTCTGTGACTGTGCCAAGCATTAATTGTGAAGTGGCCTATATTCTAGCACAAAGGCTAGATTATTTTCTTTTGAGATTTCAGCACCAAGGACAACTCTTGCTCTTTATTTGGGAATGTCACCAAGCTCTGATCTCCTAAGGCTTTCCCTCCACTGTTAAATGAGCCAATGTTTGGATGTCGCTTTGAAATGCAAAACAATGATGGCCCTGCCAGCTGATCGCCTTCGGAACAGTTGCCTCTGTAAAACTGTGCCTCCTCCTGAGCCCTGGGAAGCAGTAACATTTTGTGCCAATGTTAGGCACAGGGATGTGACCATGATAGTTGAAGATCAAGGTGAAAAAGTGTCTGAAGCAATTCCTTTCAGGCAGAAATGGCTGAGGTAGTGACAAGGCAGGTAGAAAATATTTCACAACTTTCTGCAAATGGGAGATTGGGTCGCCTCCGCTGAAGATGTGAAACCATTTTTCGAGCTTCACTAAATACTCATCCAACACAAGCACGAGAGGCCAAATTTCCCATCATCGATGTATAGGAAGGTGGACAGCTTGATGAAAAGTGCAAAAACACTCGGATTTATACACTGTAAATGCCACTGTTTGCACCTGCCAGGAAAATATCTACGTAGAGTGAGCAGATGGTGAGGTTTAATGGGAGTTATGGATAATTAAAATTATACAATTCCTCTTTAGTGTCTGCTGACCTAATTCTGATTCCAGGCTTAAAAGAAACCATTTCTCCTCCAAACCAGGCACCACGCAGGGCCTGTATTAGTGTAGAGGCTACAAGAACACACAAACATAAAGACACACATACTGAGGTCGTGCTGTTAAGAAATGGCACACTGGGTAGTTACAGGCTGCAGATCCTTCACAAGGGTGACGCATTTACAAGGAAGTCATTAGAGTCTATTACCTAAATGAGCTATCGGCTTCATTGAGTCGTGAACAATAGGATTACATAAGAGATATCAATAATCGGACACGTCAAGAGGCCATGTTTAGTAACATGAAGAACAGGAGTCAGCCATTGAGCTGCTTGTGCTGTTCAAAAGCTGGTGTGGAAATGTTGCAATCTGCAGTGCTGTGCCAGCCAACAGGGTGCAATGATTTTGTTTTTAGTGCGAAAAATTAAGCATTGGTGGGTGGGGAGGGGTGTCAATCAAAAATCTTTAACATGATTTTTGATTAAGTTGAAAGTATATCTGTGCACAGAGACAAAACATTCATGCCCCATGCAAACATTTGTGGGAAAATGTAAGTTTTATCAAATATTTGTTTTAAAGTTATTGCTTCTTTAAGATGGACTTTGAAAAAGGCAATAGTTTATTAGTTAGATTAAGGTTTCTGAAGGTTAGGTACCCATTGTCATGTATTAAGCCTGAAATCATCAGTTGACGTGTTAAACTGCATAAAAAACCGAATAAAAGAAATGTTCACTCCTGTCATTGCAATTCAAATCTTTGGTAATCTTTATTTCACTTCTCTCCTGATGCTTTCATATCCATCCTGATGAATTCACTACTTCCCCGCACTGTGCACTATGCAACTGATCTCTCTCTCTAAGCTCCTTTCAACCACCAACAATTGCGCGAATGGTCCAGATTTCAGCTCCCACCAGGCACCCTGCAAATCCCCAGGCAATGGTTCAATGGACAAACTCAACTCCTGTCACTCGGGATTCTGGCAATGGGAAGCTTTTGGAGCTGTCCTTAGCGTTGGCTGCTCCCCAGACTCCCTGTTGCCAGGGCACTGCAGCTGAGACGATGCACTAACAGTCTGCTTTCACCTGCTCACAGCTGGCACAAGCATGTTCTGAAGCCTACCCTAGCAATCTCACGATTGGATTAAATTCCTTTCCCGACGTAAGGAGGTGCCTGTTCTTCTCACAGCGGCAGAACCAAGATAAGGAACCCTGAATGCAGATGACCAGAGCTATAACCAACTACACCATGGAAACACACTTTGCTTTTCTGACACATTAAGGGATATATGTGTCATAGTTGGCAGAAATAAAACAGACGCTAGCAAATCCGCAGCCCATTTTGCGCTCTGTTCCATTTGCTTATGTATTCAGTTCAATGAACTTTCTCTATTTAAACATCAAGGAAAGGGGAACGAAAAGGCAAGCTTGCTTTTATACACTGCATTTAGTGACATTGGGGTCTCTTTACTTCTGATGATGTTTTCTTCATGTCCTTTTTCCAAGGTGTCATTACTGTTGCAAAGCAAGAAAGACAACAGTCAAATTGTACACAGCAAGATCCCACAAATATCAATGAAATAATGTCCACATCTCAAACTAAACAGGCAGAGCTAAAAACAGACATTGCTGGAAAAGCTCAGGTCTAGCAGCATCCATTGAGATTTACAGCATCCACAGTTCTCTCCCTATTTAAAAACCAAGCCATGTTGGCAGAATTTGAATTCCTGTCATTTCTAGCGGTTTTGTTTTAATTACTAGTTTGAAGAAAGGAAGAGCTCCAGTGCTTGTCTTCAAGTAATTTTACATCCTCTTCAGAGGTAAGATGGGGTCACATCTGAACGACAGTATCCATCTCAGTATTGCACTGAAGAATATCAGCAATAATTTTCTGCTCGGAAGAGTGGGACCTGGATGCCACTAATTCAGGTTAGTGTAGGCAAGGCTGATCCTGTAGTTTCATCATATTATGTGCCACATCAGTGGATCCCTCCCAATTCATTATGTAAATAACACTTTCAATTTTACAATTTGCTACAACCCCCTCAAATCCTCGAGCGAGTTTCTCCCTGTAGATCTGCTGTCCCCAAGACCAGCATTCATATTGACTATCCACAAGCCACTATTATGCCTCTTGCCAGCATAAATCTTGAAAATCACCTTTGCTGGTGTAAAATTACTGCAGTCGGCTCTAGAATCAGAATGGACCAACGTAGAACTACTTCATTATTAGACTGATGCAATGCCTATGCATCATTAGAGTTTAAATGTTTCTTTCTCTGTAGTTACTGACCAGCTGTAATTATTCTCAACAGTCCATTTTAATCCACTAATCCCATCCCTTGTCAGAAGGCTTCAAGTTGAGTCCACGGAGGTAGAGCAACCACAGTGCAAAACACTGAGATATTGTCTTGGTAACAAAAATCTTTGTAAAGGCCATTCACTGCTAAGCCACAACTTTATCTCCGGGTGTCTGTACAGCTATCTAAAGAAATTGCTGATGACAGACAAAGATTATCTCTAATCTGTCTCAAACTGCTCTGCTGCTTCGCGGAGGTAATGTTTTAACTCACATAATAGCCACATCAGAAGTGCAGTGAATCAAGGCCTCTTTCAACTCAGCAAATTCTCTACTAAAACATCATGATTCAATTCAAAGACGAATCAGATGGCTCTGGTTCAAGGCAATGCTCATGGATTGCCTGCAATGCTGCCTCAGCCTGGTATAACCCACTGAATATCAATGAAGCCAGTGGAAACCAATGCCATTCAAATCGTATTGTAAAAGGTAGTTCTTTCGGCCTCTTTAGTATTAACACACAAAGCATTATGCATCAATAGGCCTACTGATGGATTAAACTTGAAGGGGTAAGTCTTATCACAAACACAGGAGTGGCCTGGGCAATGTCTGGAATGCAAGATAGACAATAATTAGTCATATATCTGGGACCTCCAAATTATCTAATTTTAAGATTTCAGCAAGAACCTTCAAATCATGAGGCAGAAGAAAACAACTCAGGTGCACAGTCATGCCTGTGACTTATGGAGGGCCAGTGCCATTCAGTTAGTGCTGGCGTTGTGCTGCTTCAGTGAATTTCCCCATACCCAAACCTTTAATTAAGTAATTTCATGTTAAACCATCAACAGTAAAAATGGAACACTTGCTGCACGTATAGAACAGCGCAACATCCTGCGGATACCGCAGTCCTGAGCAGTTGGGCCAATTGAATGGTGACACACAATCAATCATCGAATGGAAAAGACAAAATGTTTGGAGTTATAAAAAGGGCAGCCGTTTCTCATTGAGTACAAAATGAATCTCGCCCTCAGCAACTTCAAAAGCAAAATGGTCAAGCAAAGAATAATTTAATTGAACTGAGAAAAAATATGCGTACCTGTTAAAAGATCCTGTCCCTTCCTTAACAATGATGGTCCACCAACTGTATGAATTGAATGTTTTAAGGGTAGGAATGGCAGTCATAGAATTAATCAGCATCTCTCTCTCTCTCCTGTCCCTTACTCTGCACTGGTGCACTTATACATTTGGTCACATGTGATACAAGTTGAATCAAGTTTAGTTTTGTATATGGACACTAAATAATACAATTATTTATTAAATCACACTACTTTTGACATCAACATTATTCTACGTGCACAGTACAACCTAAACAAGAAGCTGACTCTCTTTTGCACTCAGTATGTGCCAATATTGCCATTTTCAAACTGGGAGGTGTGAATGCTTCAAATTATCTCCAAGGCAGGCCCCCTGTCACTTGGCATGTCAGCTGTGGAACTCCTGCCTCAAGTTTGGAAATTTTACAGCTACAAATCCCATTCCAGGACTTGAACACATGGATCAAGACTGATGCTCCACTGCAGTGCAGAGGGAATGCTGCTTTCTTGGAAGCACCAGTTTGTGCGCGAAACATTAAACAGAAGCCCCTTCTGCCCTCTCAGTTGGATATTAAAGAATCCATGGTAGTACTTCGAAGAAAATCAGGGGGTTATCCCCAGTATCCTGGTGAAAATTCATCCCCATCACAATGACCATCACATAAAAAAGATGGCCTGATCATTACCTCGTGTGTGTGTGTGTGTGTGTGTGTGTGTGTGTGTGTGTGTGTGTGTGTACATTACAACCACAGTGATTGTAACTCAACAGGTTCTTCTTGGCTATAAAATGCTTTAAGATGACTTGAAAATCAGTCCTTGTTTCTTTATTCACAATGGAGGGAAGAAGAACAGTGTTTAGAGAAAGGGATGCACATGACTGGAAGGGTGACTATTTTAAATGTACTACATATGGCATTACAAGAACAGTTGCACTGAGATACTATGGTTAAATGTGCTGAGCCACACTAATATAAAACAGTAGGTGAGATTGTCCTTCTGATAGCAGCCCACAGAAAGCAACAAGATTGCATCAATTTCCTTTACTCCCTCCCACCCACCTTGTAATCGAGCATCCTTCCCCAATGCCCCCCCGCCCCCACCCCCCAACAAACCCCACCATCACCCTATGTACCGCAAATGATCTTGAGAAGGAATCGGCTTCCAGATTTTTGACTGCAGCAGGCTATTATGTTACAGCTCAGATGAGCTGACTTTGACCTTTCGAGTTCTGTTTTTGGAATAAAGTAAATGCTAATCAATAAATGGAGAATAGAAAACGCGTCCAGGAAAAGTAACAAAGGACCGCTGTGACACTGCAGATATCCTTCTGCAGTAAGATGAGACGCCATCTGAACAGAACAGAGGTTGGTCACTAGGAGCAGACTGGAGAAGGTGAAGGGGGCTGGGGGAGGAAGGTGTCTCAGAGGACATTGACAGTACTTTACTGACTCGTTTAACCAAGACCAAGTCAATTCTTGCTGTTCAAAAGTTGACTCATTTAAAACTAAGCACCATGACTGGACATGGCAGAACTTTGACAGACAATCTATAGAAGAAGGGAATATTTCTAAATCCTCTTGCCCCTGAAAATACAATAGCAGAGAGGAGCCAGTATACGCTTAACCATTCAGGCCAACAGGTGAACTGATTCAGTCAAGTGTCTCCATTACAGTTGGGCTTGTGTGGATCTGTTTTACAACCTATAAACAGGAGGGTGATGGAGATAAAGAGGAAGGAGGCAGGCAGGAAGAGAGAGAGACTATGCATAAATATTAAAGATGATTAATAACCAATGGATCTGAACAGTCATCTGATTAATGTTTCCCAGCTCCTAGTATCATTTTGCATGGAGCAGATGAAAGAGCGAGAGGAACGAAGAACAAAATACACAAAGCACTGCGAATGAATTGGCCATTTTCTTAAGACTACCTAGTCTGGTACAAATAACTCTACCATGAACTCTGTACATTTTAAAATTGATTTGTTACATCTATGTTACCTGCCTTGCATTTAACCCCAGGCTGAGAATGCAATTAAACAGAAAGGAATAAAATAGACCCGAGTGTCCTCTACCCCATCCCCATTACGGTAAAGGCATCATCGGTTTGAATGCTTTGATACCAATTTCACACTATTTATTGCAATATCGTCAGTCTCCTGCAAGGCTACAAGAAAAGAGCAGTTATTTCCATTACGTATTTAGCATCAGTGAAGAGAGAGATTTGGTGACTGAAAGAGCTGCAGTCTTGCAATAGTGGAAACTAAATCCTCCAACACAAAATAGAATCCTGCAGCAGTTCAATCCATTGTGAAAGAGCTATCTAAATACTCCCTCTCACTACCTCTATCCGCCTAGCCCTGCAAATATTTCATTTTTAAGTAGAAACTTCATTGCTTTCAAAAGTTATGTTGGATCTGTTAGTACCTCTATCCTGAAAGGTATTCTACATCAGAACAATTCATGGCCTAATAGGCACTCTTTGTCTCCTGCTTGGCTAATAACACAAATTATTCCCATTAGCATCCTTTAAACACTGACATCTCCTTTTCTGCTTCTAGTAAGCAATGTTTTGTTCAGTTAATCTGCTTAATGGGTATTTTTGGTAAATTTTGCGCTCGTTAAAGTCAACACTGGCAAATTGAACTTTTCCCATTTCAGGCACCAAGTGACCACAACAAGGTCTCTCAGGTGATTTAACTGCACAGTGTGAGATGTAGAATTAGTCCCTCTCTGTGCTGTCTTATTAATGTACTTCAATCCCGATCTCAGAAAAGCATCCTTAATGCATCAATGCAACATCTGTACACCTCTTACATATCAACTACCCGAAATCCTATTTGCATTGCTAACTTTTGGATTAGTGTTGTTCCACTCTAATGAAGAATTGGGATCAATTGCAAAAGTTCATAGAATTCATAGAATCCCTAGTGTGGAAACAGGCCCTTTGGCACAACAAGTCCACGCTGACCCTTGGAGCATCCCACCCCGACCCATCGCCCTATAACCCACCTAATCTACAGACCCCTGAACACTATGGGCAATTTAGCATAGCCAATCCACCTAACCTGCACATCTTTGGACTGTGGGAGGAAATTGGAGCACCTGGAGGAAACCCACGCAGACACGGGGAGAATGTGCAAACTCCACACAAACAGTCGCCGGAGGATGGAACTGAACCCGGGTCCCTGGTGCTGCGAGGCAGCAGTGCTAACCACTGAGCCACCGTGCCGCCCACAAATTTTAAATTTTCAAATCTAAAAAAAATTGGAATGTGAGCAGTACAGGCAAAGCAATATTTATTGGCTGAACCCAACAGCCTTGAGAGCATTATGAGTCAACAACATGTTGGAATGGAGTCAAATTTGTTAATTGCATATGAATTGAGATTCTAATTGTACTTGGGTAGTGGACAATAGCTGGGAATTCACTTGGGCCCCCAAATATATTTGAGCAAGCCCCCTTATCATTTTAACATGGAGGGTGTCAAACACAATATTATCATGCAACAGTTATTGAAGATAGTTCATGGACTGCCAGGTGGTTTGTGTTTATAGCAGCCTTGAAGATTCTGTGCCCCACAAATGAATGTTATTGGGTTCCAACCCCTGTTTTGTTACTGGAAGGGGCTGTTTCTGAAGTTTTGGTTGCACTTCATCTCCACCGTGTGGAGCAGATGTGGGCAGGTCAGAGGACCATCTCCTGGGCCTGCTCCGAGGGCATCGCTGGCTAGGCAGCATTTATTGCCCATCCCTAATTGCCCAGAGGGCAGTTAAGAGTCAACCACATTGCTGTGGGCCTGGAGTCGCATATAGGCCAGACCAGGTAAGGATGGCAGTTTCCTTCCCTAAAAGGACATTAATGAACCAGATGGGTTTTTCCAACAATCAACAATGGATTCATGGTCATCATTAGATCTTTAATTCCAGATATTTTTATTGAATTCAAATTCTACCATCTGCTGTGGCAGGATTCGAACCCAGGTCTCAAAACATTATCGAGGTCTCAGGATTAACAGTCCAGCGATAATACCAGTAGGCCATTTACAGAGATATTTCCAGGAGTGGAGGATTCTAGATCAGAGGAAAGATTAAATAGGCTGGAGTTGGTTGCTAGCAACTGCAAGAGGTCGAGAGGAGATTTGATTGGGGTGGATAAAATTATGGGCAGCCGAGGTAGAATGGCTAAAGACAACTTCTCTGTATGAGCAGTCAGGTCATTAACCATTAGCGACAGATCTGCTGAAACTGATAGATGGATTATAGGAGATTCAGGGACAATCTTTATCATTCAGTGCTCAGAGTCAGGTCCTTACTGCTTTTAAAAGGGTGTGGGCAGTGACAGAAATTCTCATCACAATGATTAAAAAAAAAAAAAATCCACCTGGAAGTGCACTTAAAATGTTGTAGCCAACAGGACTCTGAGCCATGAGTCAGTAAAGTGTGATCAAGCCTGGAAAGCTCATTTTTGGCTGATGCACATTCTCCGGGACCTCCACTTGTACCGTATATTTTCTATGTTTCTATGTAAAATGCAGAAGCTGGTAATACTTTTGATTTATACGTTGATTAGGTTATTGCACAAGTTGCAGCACTGGGGAATACACAGATGCAGTAAATCTGACGACGTGGTTGCATTTTTTGATACATTGGCACAAAACCAGGCACCTGCTTTGCCAACATACTCCCTGACATGTCCCACGTTATAATATTTGACGTGCCCCCTTCCGCAGATTGCCAGGGCAAAATTTCCCATCAGATTTCGCAGCTGAAATGAAACTGAGGTTCTGCTGACTCATTTTGCCTTATAGTTCTGTGTTAAAGATTTAACCTGAGACTCGTACATCCATATTAATTAAATAACTGCCTGGAAAAAAGTCTTTATAATATACGTGACTCATCTAAGCTCACACAGCCTTCACATGGAACTCCATGATTCAAAAGGTTATTCTGGGCAGTGTCAGCTTTGGGGGTGGTTTTCATTGGTTACTTGTACTGAGCCCCATCCAACAGACTGAAGGGTGAGAATTAGCTTTTCCTTCTCTTTCTCTTTCTCCCTCTTTCTCAAAACCCGCTGCTGCAGGGCACAGGGGTTCCTGTCATCTGTCAGCATCTTCAACTAATTGTAGCTGCTGGAACAGTGTCAGCCCTCTGTTAGTGAGGTATGAACATGTTAGTTAATCTACAGCGTTTTGAGTTAGAAACATCAAACATCCTTATTGTTCACTCTGTCTTCCATGCTGAGTGGCACAAGATAACTTCTTTCTTCCACCATTTCCATGTTCCAGCAGATCAGGGTTTTGGGTTACGTTCGTAATTAAGTTGCTTATCACGTGGGCTAGATTATTAGACTGTATCCCAACTCTGAACCCAGGGCAGCATAGTGGCTCAGAGATAACACAGGGTGGAGCTGGAGGAACACAGCAGGCCAGGCAGCACCAGAGGAGCAGGAAACCTGACGTTTCAGGTCGGGACCCTCCTGAAGAAAATTTTCTGAAGACAGGTCCCGACCCGAAACGTCAGCTTTCCTGCTCCTCTGATACTGCCTGGCCTGCTGTGTTCCTCCAGCTCCACAGAGTGATATCTCAGGCTTGAGCATTGGCAGTTCTTACTATCTCATGGTGACTCAGAGGTTAGGACTGCCTCCCTGTGTTTGTGTGGGTTTCTGCCAGGTGCTCCGGTTTCCTCCCAAAGTTATGCAGGTTAGGTGGATTGGCCATGGTAGATGCAGGGTTATGGGGACAGACTGGGGGATTGGGTCTGGGCGGAATGCTCAGAGGGTCTATGCAGACTCAGTAGGCCGAATGGTGTCTTTTCGCACTGTAGGAATTCTGTGATTGCTCTAGAACTGCCTTCATGTGATGGGGACGCTGGTCATTTGACACCCCCAGCACATCAATAATCTCACTGGATTGTGAGATTGTAATCTCACCCGTTGTTCAAAGACTAAGCCGCTTGCAACCATTTGCTGGACAACAAGATTATAGCTGTAACCTTCCAATTCATGCCATCACCCAGACACGATTCACTTCACTGCTCCGAATTTACGTGAAAACAAGGACTGATTTCTATGTCATTTTGCTTATGCAAATGTTCTGGGTTACATGTTTCTCTCTTCAGGACAAAGCCACTGACTAAAGCTGAAATTTATCTGTCATTTTTCCTCTCTCTTTTCCTGGTACCTGTATGTGGTTCAAAGTCAAATATAATTGGCTGCTGTCCACGGAGGTTAACAAATTTTGAGGTGGCACAGTGGCTCAGTGGTTAGCACTGCTGCCTCACAGCACCAGGGGCCCGGGTTCGATTCCACCCTCGGGTGACTGTCTGTGTGGAGTTTGCACGTTCTCCCCGTGTCTGTGTGGGTTTCCTCCAGGTGCTCTGGTTTTCTCCCACAGTCCAAAGATATACGGGTTAGGTGGATTGGCCATAGTAAATTTCCCATAGTATTCAGGGATGTGTAGATTAGGTGGGTTATAGGGGGATGGGTCTGGGTGGGATTCTCTGAGGGTCGGTGTGGACTTATTGGGCTGAGGGACCTGTTTCCATACAGTAGGGATTCTAAGATCTAAGAAAATTCCCTTCCTGATGCTATCAGGGAACCAGAATTAGGGAATGTTTAACTCATGATTTGTTCATCCCTTTAGTTTAGTAGGAGAGCGAGTCATGAGTCTTGACTGAACATTTATGTGATCTGCATGGGTTGGTGGTTGAACAAACAACCTGGGGTGGAGGGATCAGCAAGGAAACTTAGAAGATCAACGTGCTTTAATAGGTATAGATATTCACCAACAGTAAAATTTCATTTTTGTTATTCTTGCAATGCCAATTTAATAGCATTACCAGCCTTCAATTATGGGAAAACAAGATAAATATTTTTACCAGTAAAAGGGCAATATGCGTTCCCACTGGTATCAGACCTTTGCAGATGTACCACCTATTCCACCAATGCCTCGCTCTTCTGTTAGCTGGTTGTACAGGTAAGTTGATTAAGCTTTTTAAATCAACATTTTTATCCTTTGTACTGCAACAATCCTGTTCCTTAGATACAGTTACACTGGAAAGCATTCAAATGAGCTGGAGTTGGGCAAGGACCTTAAATTTCATGCTGTGTTTAAAAGTGGGGAAGTTCACAACTGCCAGCTGATTATTCATCAATGAGAGAACAGACAGCTGACTGATTCTGATGTCCTCAGTCCAGACTCAAGTCAACTCCAGAGGAAGAGGGGGGTCATTGAATAGCAGACGCGAATAAGGAGCTTTTGAATCTCATTCCTCATTTTGTGGCCCATTTATACGGTAGAGCACTTCTAACGGATGATAACATTAGCAATGCGGGGTTTGAGTTATGTAGACAGGCTGGGGCTGTTTTCAATGGAGGGGAGGAGGTTGAGGGGTGACCTTATAGAGGTTTATAAAATAATGAGTGGCATAGATAAGGTGAATAGCAAAAATCTTTTCCCTAGGGTGGGGGATTTCAAGATTAGGTGGCATATTTTTAAGGTAAGAGGAGAAAGATTTCAAAAGAAGAGGAGGGCAATGTTTTGTTTTACACAGAGTGATTCATGTGTGCAATGAACTTCCAGAGGAAATGCTGGATGTGGGTACAGTTACAATGTTTAAAAGACATTTAGATCAGTGCATGAATAAGAAATGTTTGGAAAATATGAGCCAAGTGCAGGCAAGTGGGACTAGTTTAGTTTGAGATTATGACTGCCATAGACTGGTTTGACCGAAGGGTCTGCTTCCATGCTGTATGACTCTCTTAGGATTGAGTTTATGTAGGACAGCAATTGCAGACTGAATTGTAAATCAGTGTAGGCACATCGAAGAGTCACTTCTGTGAGTGGTTACAACTCACATTTTCCGCTGATGGTGTTTTATTCCCTGACGTAGGTATGCTGTCTCATATTGAACAGTACTGTCGCTAAACACCTGCATCCGGGGGTACTGCTGTTATATGAATCGAGTGCTATGCAAATCTCTGTCAAGCACTGTAATCAACTCGAATAATAAATGCCAGTGGCAAATTAGTTAATATTTGCTTCAACTTTACCAAGTCAGTCGGATTTTTACTTTTCAGTCATTGGTAAATCGCTTTTCTCCTCCTAAATGACTGTGTCATCTTTTTGTCAAATGATACCAAACTTCACAGTCATTTAAGAAAATTGAACATTTACGAAAGTGACTGGAGCAGGCAGTGGCCACTGCAGCTGAAGTGAATATTCACAACAGCAATTATACCAAGACTAACAGATAAGAGCCGGTATCACAGTGGGAAACAAACTGAAAACTTCAGTTGAGGAGAAATGAAAAAACACTTCAGGGATATAAGAATTCCCAGAGATGAATAGCAAAATATCTCAGATGAGCAGCTCTTAAAAAAAAAACAGTTGCAACACCATGCCAGAGAAAGTTAATGCCCAGGAAAAGGCTCTGTGGCATCCTTGGTCCCTATTCCCACTTATTTCTGGGCACAGTAGCTGTTTAAACCACACACAGAAATATACAAACACTCTCCCAAATGGTGTAGCATTTCTCCATAAAACCAGTCACCAGATGAAGTTATTTTATGGTGTTGAGATGAACTTTTACATCGATAAGATGATATGTTCACCCGACATAATTGTGCCAAATTGCACAATGTTCAGTAGACACCATCCCTTCATTCTACTGGAAACTTCAGAACAGAGGCTTAGCTCAGGCCACCTGCTGAGGAGCTTAGATCTTTAGAATTATTGGGCTCCAGATGGCACTGACAAATGGCGACTCTTTGTGAGCTATCTACAGCAGACCTAATGTTGATCTTGCTTTTTGACCACATTCCCTGCTGCTGTAACATCATATTCCTCGCTTGGTTCTATCACCCTATGAACTTTGTTTGGTATGGTCTGCCTGTACTGAATATAAAACAAAACTTTTCACTGTACCTAGGTACACGTGACAATAATAAATCGAATCAGAGACTCACATCAGCGATTTTCTAGTCCATGTTGCCGTGACAATATGTCCATCCCAGTGACGGGACTTAGTGGTCCTTACATTGGAAGGGAAACAGTTCATGTCACATGCAGGTCACATGATCACAAGCCCAGTTGGGTGGAGATGGGGTTTGGAGGATAGTGGAAAGTACCATGGAAGAAAGTATCTCAAGTTCCAAAACTTTTATCACCGAGTGATTATCCGTGATACCAGAATGGCTCACGGCTGTAGGGAATGTCTGCAATGGTGCTGCTAACAAAGTCAAGCTTCCCCTCCCCACTGATCTCTGCAGAGTAGGCCTCAGCGGCAATCCTCCCACACCGTGCTCACCTGGCCCTCTCCTGAAGCTGTGCTATCTAGGGAAGTACATCCATCCCGGAGCTGGGAACCCAGGGCCCAGGGGGCCAGGGCCACTGCTGCCACTCCTCCCTGCCACCTCCATAGCCAGCGAGCAGCTCTATCTACGTGGACAGCCACTGGAACAGTATCGTTACCCTTTGAAGATGCACAGACTGAGCCCAGGTCATTCACATGGAATTCCTGATGGCACCATCTTTAAAACTAGTTGCTGCTGTCTGTCACCTCAGAATGATAACCGAGTGCCTCCTCGTGCAGAAGAGGTTTTTACATCAGCTGCTCAGTAAACACATGCAAGATGGCCTTACACTGGATGACACCAGTAGAGATACTCTGACCAGGGCAGAAAGAATGAACTGAATGGCCTCGTTCTGTGTTGGAACAATTCTGTGACTGTCAGTCACCACTTTCAAAACATACACAAAACAGAATCATAGAATTGTTATGGCACAAAAGGAGGCCATTCAGCCCATTGTAACTACACCAGCCCTATTACCAAGTGCGAGTCCCCTGCCTTCTCCCCATTCCCCTGCACAGCATTTCTATCCAAATTATCACCCAGTGCACATAATTGAACCTGTTTCCACCACATTTCCAGGCAGTGCATTCCAGGCCTTAACTACTCTATGAAAAAGCTTTCTTTCTCACAACACCTTGGCTTCCTTTGTACATCACTTTAAAACTATGTCCACTTGGTCTATTTCTTCTTTTGAGTGGGAACAGTTTCACTGCACTTTCCTTACCCAGCTGGCTAGTGAGTTTGAAAACCTGTATCGATTGTCCTCTCAGCTGTCTTCTTACCAAGGAAAACAGTCCCAACTTCTTTAATCTATCCTAATAATGAAAGCTTCTCATCCCTGGAACAATTCTTGCAAATTGCTTCTGCACTCTCTCCAACTCATATACATCTCTTCTCTAATGTAACAGCCACAACGGTACACAGGAGACTTTTAAATACACACACACACACAATGTGCAGAGGCCTAAACAGAATCAAAGAGGGGCTGACGGATAATTCATTCAGCATAAGAAATGGTAACCGCAGCCTGGAACTGTGGAGTAACTGAAAGAAATACTTAAATTTACAGAAGCCTAGGTACCTGCATGTGGCTTGTGAGCCAATATTATTCATGCCCACTGTCTTTGAAGACATTCTCTTGTTAATGACTAGAACAACTATCTCCAGGATTTAGAGTGACCGGTGCACAGTATTGATTTTGAGGCTGAAAGCAGTTGAGTCGATGTGGAGTTTTCAGCTTATTTAGCATGACTCTGAAGAAGCCACTTGCTTTTTGCTTCAACGTACAGAAACGATGTAACTCCACGTGCTCGGCTATCCATTCTCCATGTGAATGGGAGAGGGATGAGGTAGCTAGGCCACTTGGGATGTCCCATTTCCTCCGCCTCACAAATGGTTAAGCCAGAGGCAGCATTATTCAGCACATGCTAGGACTGATCATTAACTGGAGGAGGGTGGGGTGGAATGGGCAGGGGCAAATTTAAAGGATTTTGTCACTCAGATTGGTTTTAAAAATGGTCAAGCTTGTCTGATCTCCTGCACCAAGGCACAGCAGTGACACTTCTGCATCTCCCAATCCATAAAACACATCATCTAGAATCTGCATTTGGACTCAAGATCTGCAATTGACAGAATTTCAGTGATCCCATGCTCCCACAGCGTATTTCCCAGATTTGGCTTTGATTCACCCAATTGCTTCATTTTCTTTTCCTCTGAATAATGTTTGCTTGGGTCCAAAGCATCCAACATTTGTCAGAAAAATCACTTCCCTGCCATTGGTCAAACCTAATTGTCAGGCATATTAGACTTGTACACAATTGAACTCCATTCTACTGCAGATCACAGCTGGCTTCTGCATGCTACACTGCAACCTGGATTAAACTCAGAGGGGACTGTACTTTCAAAGCAGCTACCACTTCGGTAAGACTGCACATAAAAATCGCAGTCAAATCAAACAGGATTAAACTGCCATTTTGTTAATGTTCCCCCGTGTATATAAGGAAACACTTGCATTTATATAGTGCTTGTCACAACTGTAGGGTGTCCCCAAAGCCCTTTGTAGCCAATGGGATGCCTTTTTCATGCAGTTACTCATGTGATGTTGGAAATGTGGCAGCCAATTTGTGCACAGGAAGATCCCGCAAGTAGCAATAAGATATTCACCAGCTTATCGGTGTTCACATGGTTGGTTGTACGAAAGAACTCGCTCAGGGTATCAGCTCTTCTTTTGACAGTACTGTGGGATCCACCTGAGGGGCAGCGGGGTTGATGTGGGGTGTGGTGGGGGGAGGGCGGTGGTTTGGATGTGGAGGGGTACTAAGGAGACAGGTTAATACGGTGCCTGAAAGATGGCCAGTTCCTCTGCATTACACAGGAGCGTTGCCTGAATATTGAGCTCTGTCTGGTGTGGGACTTGAACACATGATTCTGACTCGGGGGCAAGGGTGCTATCCACTGAGTCACCACCGACGCTAAAATGAGCAGCATCAGTTTCAATACAGGCTGTTCCTTTCACTCGCAACATTAACCAAAAAATAATGGTTCATGAATCAAAAGGCTTCGGCTGCATAGCAACTGTTCAGAGAAAGTTTTTATTTTACCAGGAAGCGATATTGAGGTTATATGTAATACAGGAGGCAGAAGACAACTAAAATCCAGGAGGAAAGGGACTGATCAAAATGCACAACCTGAAATTGAAGCGGTGTCAACAAAACTCTCTTCCTACTGGAGGTGGTCACTTACAGATACAGAGCCTTTGAATGTTCAGCATCAGAATGAGAGCACGTCAACTGTCATCATCAGCAAATGACACATAAATCTTGTACAGAGAACACAGTGGCTCTGTTTCGACAGAGGGAGGATGCAAGACTGCATTAGAGATGTAGATCTATCAAACCAGTGCACATCACTTCAAACGGATGTGGCTTCTGTACTCCATCAGGCAGACTAACCTCCTCATGCAGAACCAATATCACCAGTAGAGGAAGAGCAAATGCACTTTGTAATTACGTCACTCAGAGGGTTGGTTAAATTGCTCAGCAGCTGGTCCTCAAACCCTTTCCTCCCAAAAGAGGCAACCAGCAGTTTCTACTCTTGAGATAAGATCCTTAAACTGACAACAGTGGGTTTTTCAGTGGTCCAATACTGTTATGTTCGGACCAAACTGTTCATATACTTTGCTTTGATTAAACAAAAAAACATTTTGCTGGGATACAATGTGAGGATAAACTTTTGAGTATGTGCTCCTGGGGTGGAGCGGCACCGGCTGAGAAGCACAGAGCAGAATTTCCAAAATCACCTCAGAACTTAAAACTGCTAATTTTCACAGCTCTTTCTAGCAAAGTCAACAGGAACAGAAATGTTATCAAATTGAATCACGTGTAAAGCACTTTTGAATATTCCCAGTTTGTGAAAGGCTGTATATAAACCCAAATTCTTCACTTTAATGGTGACATTGCCTGAAAACCATCTAGGCCTCATGATTTGTAATTCCATGCCTGGTCACCTCTGCTCCTTCTTAATGCCCACTTCTTTGGCCAACTTTACCTCATTCTTCAGCTTGGTGTCCATTCTTGATCAGATGTCAGTTATAGGCATTTGACAATTACTTACAAATAATGCCCAATGTATTCCCTAACGTGATGACTGGCATTTGTCTGAGAATTGTTAAATGCCAGCCCTAGAGACAGCTAAATGTTACTGACTCAGATCAATCCATGCCCACTTCAGTTTTGACTAAAGAATACAAATAAGGGAAGAGGTAAATAAGTGAAACCAAATATCACAGTAATTTGCTAGTGGGAATATAACTAGATGACTGAAATTATTAGCAGAGAATGTAACTAAACAATGGAAGTTACGAGTGAGAATGTAACTAAACTATTTAAATTATTAAATAAAAACCAAAAGAACTGTGGATGTTGTAAATCGTAAACAAAAACAGAACTTGCTGGAAAAGCTCTGAGAAAGGGTCACCAGACCCGAAATGTTAATTCTGATTTCTCTCCACAGATGCTGCCAGACCTCCTGAGCTTTTCCAGAAACTTCTGTTTTTGTACTGAAATTACTAATGAGATGTAACTCAACTACTGAAATTACTAGTGAGAATCTGGAACTTGCTGGTGCAAAGAGTGACTGAGGAGAATAATATAGATATGTTTAGGGGAAATTGGATATGTATATGAAGTAGAAAGAAATAGAAGGGTGTGTTTAAAGGGAGAGATGCAGATAAAGTGGGAGGTGTGTATTGCCAGACCTGAGTTACAAAAAGGTTCTGTTCTTGAGTACATTCGCAAATTGATTGTACACTATCTGATAGCGCAAGAAAATGTTCTCATGTTGGATTTATAAAATTAATATTAATACACCCACATAATGGGATCTCATTTGTAGATCTCTCATTAGAGAGAGACAACTGGTGGTGGTTTAACCTGAGGGCCATCATACCTCAGGCGAGGGGCAACGTTAAGCAAGACATATACTCTTAAACACACACACATTCCCTCTCTCTCTCACATTCTCTGTATGTGATATTTTCCTAAAGAATGGAGAGGAAATCAGAAATCTGCTCCTCATTGTGAATCCCTGAAGTCTGATTAACAAGAGCAGATGACTTTGAACAGGCCTTCTGCCTAACTCTCAGCTGCAGGTGTGGAGAGGGTAAGAAAAAGGAATCCTAATGTTTATATCCCTTACAGTGCATATCCAAGCCAATTTCAATACTGTCAGAAGCCACCAGCAACTATGTACAGATTGAAATGACTGAGTATCCAGCATTACTGATAATCATCGAAATAGATGGTCTATTCATAAATCAATGACTAGTTATATTGTACATTCCCACAGTACAAGATTCTGAAGCTCAGTGTATCTTGGCAGCTCTGGGCCTTTGGGTTTAAAGGTTTGATTTGTGATTAAGTGAGCCTGTGTAGGCCTTCGGGCTGGTTTTAATAGGCTGTTTGCTAAATATAGAAACTCTGATATGTACACAGAAAGTCTGCTCACTCCCCAGCCATTGTCAACACTGGCAGATGTTTCACAAAAAGCAGGCAGGTTGAAAAATTCAATGGCGCTTTACCCTTTCTCCGTTTCGCTCGAGTTGGAGTAAGTCATTCAGCTCCAGAAGCAACGAATGACTTTGCACAGACTCTGCTGATCATATGGTTGCTCACTGAATTTACTCGAAAACCTTTGAGTATAATAGACTGTCAAGTTTACAGGAAACATTATTTTGCAAACGCTAAAAGGAATTTTGCTCTTAATTCAAGTCGGCAAGAACATAGTTACAGAATGCACTGAAGCACCCTCTGCCTTTGCTATATTCAGTGATGTGATACCAGAGTTATTTTCTGCATGCAAATCTCACTAATCTGGTAATGGGTGTTCTTGGCCCAGGCTTTGGTCAGTGTTGCTCCACTACTAGACTGTTAGAGATGCAGGAGAGGTAGAAAGCAGGAAAGGGAGTGTTACTCTTTCTAGTGTCTTTCTGTATACAAGGCTGCATTATTGTACTTCATCTCTGGGAATGTCCCACCTAAATGTTTTGCGCTGTTTCATTCGAATCCTCCTTAGCTAATATTAAGGGTCACATGTTGCTTCAGCCAAGCTCAAAACAAAAGGATTTCTTAAGAAAAATTTTCCTATTCAATCCAATGGGTGAAAAGAAAGGAAAACAATAGATTTGGTTCTTTGATAAACTAAACTAGTTATGAATTAATATGTTTTGGGGACCGTGCTCGTAACTGGCTCTCAAACTGGACATTAAAATATATTGCCACATTCACTTCTTCCTTCATAGTGTAGTGCAACAAGAATGAGACATAGCAAGTAATGGAGAGGAACAGAACACGGAAATGGGAGTAGACAATGCTGCCCTTAACTCTGTTCCATCATTCAAGGGATCATGGCCGATCTGCACCTCAGACCCGTTTGCTCATCTTTGTTCCACACCCCCTGATGCAAAGACCCAACAAAAATCTTTGGTTGCAAACAAAGCATTGAAATATCGCAAAGTGCTTTATGGAAGCTTTCAGGACCAAGCTTTGACACTGAGCTCCATAAGGAGGTATTAAGGGCCAAGGATCAAAGGCTTGATCAGAGACTGTCATAAATGAAGAGACAGAGGCCAAGAAGCAGAGAGATATTCCTGAGGCAATTCCAGAGCGTGGGGCCTAAACATCTGAAGACAGTGATTGCAAAGGCTCGTAGGGTTGGAGGATGCTTCAGAGATAGAGGAGGAGCAAAGAAGTGGGAAGATATTGGAAACAAGGATGAACATTTTACAATTGTGCTATTGTTGGTCAAGATTCTATTTGTGAGCGCAGTGGTAACAGTCAAACAGGACTCAAATGTACTGTTTAAAATATTCTAAAGCCTTTTTGGGAGGACAGAGTCAAAGAATTCCAATACCGTTTATGTGAAAAACTGTTTTTTTGATTTTATCTCTGAACAGCGTTGCTCCGAGTTTAAGACTATCCCAAATTCTTTTGGATTCTCCGAGGGGAGATTGCTTCTCCCAGATCTACTCATTCAAATATCTTTTTTGATTAGACCATTCTCCCTACATTTTAAATTACAAAGGATACAAGCTCAGTTTATGCAAACAGTCTGCAATTGTGTCCACTGGTGAACTTATGCTGTAATATCTCTCACACTCATTTACCTATTCTCTAAAAGACAGTCCATGTATTCTCTTGATGGAAAAATGCAGCACAAATGCATTTTTTGCCACAATCCAAATGAAATAGAAACTCAAATCACTTATGTGGTCATGTTGGCAGATAGTGCCAGTGCCTGGACTGCTCCTGGGAATGTGGTAGGTCAGAAAGAGACCACCAGCACTATATGCATTAACAAATCACACTCTTGCCAATGTAACTCTCAAGACATCCGATTCCAAATATTCTTTGAGCTTTGGCCTCAAACACTGTGCAATCGTGCAGGATATTGGTTTACCGTCTGCTGATCTCCTTGGACACTACAATTTTAAATTCCATTTGCAAAGGTTGTACAGTTGAACAGATGGACTGCAAGAATGAATGCTCTTTCCCTGAGAGTAAAGTGTTGGGTGATACTGGTGCCAGAGAGATTTCTATCTGTCTGTTTCAATCAATTGTAACATTTTCTTCTGTTTCCAATTAAGATTCAATTTTGTCCTTTAAATATGGTACAAATCTCTAAAAGATCTGTAAGGTGAAAACAAATGTAGTAAAAACAAAATGCATTAAAATTGCAATGCACATTATGGTTTAATACTTTAATACTAGCCATAAATTCAGTAAACATACTTGCACAGCAAATTAATAAAACGCACAGTAAAACCTATCATTGCTTCTTACATATGGCGATGTGTGTTCTACAGATCATAATGGTCGAGTAGATGACAATGCGAAAGATGAGGTGAATTAAAAGCAGAACTGTCACAAGTTGATTTGAGGCATAGTCAATGATATCAATATATAAATAATCAAAATCAGGGTTCCCCATTTTAGGGATTTATAATTCCATCACAAGATTAATACTTCCCTTCTCATGGTTTGATTTCAGTGAAATTGGGGTCAACCAAGTTCACATTTGAGGCTGCCACTAATAGTTGCTAAAATTGATGAATGAATAATGTCAGATATTTAAAATAATAACAGCCATCCAGACTTGAACTCAGACTGAGTATATACTTCATAAAGTTAAGATGCTAGTGAGTCTTAGTCCAACTCTGGAGGTTTGTTATGATCTACATAAACACAAATAGAAGTAAATCTGACTGCATATTGTTTAAATCTAGCATGAAGGAGTTGCATTTTGTTCCTTTATAATGGCAACAACCTGCTCCTGTAGCTGTTATGAAACATGAACAGAATTATAAAATATTACAGCACAGGGTCAGGCTATTTGAACCTCTGTGCCAACACCATTAATTCCAATGCCCGCTCTTTTCCTACAGCTCCTCAACTATTTATTTTTCAAGTGGGTATCCAATTCCTTTTTGGAATTTTCAATTGAATATCCTTCCATCATTCTTTCCAGATTATAACAACTTGCAACATGAAACCAAATTCCCAGCACCACTCTGGTTATTTTACTGATTGGTTTGAATCAGGTGTCCTACTGTTTCCACTGGAGAAGGTCCCTTCCCACTTACTCTAGCAAAAGCCTTCTGATAGCTAACCTATCTTCTGAATCTTTTCTTAATCTTCTATTCTTTGATGTGAATAATCCCAGGTTCTGTAGCCGCTCCATTTCGGTGAAGTCCCTCATCCCTAGTACCATACTGGTAAATCTCTCTTGCACCTCTTTCAATACCCAAAAATTCTTCCTGAAGAGTGAAGCAGAGAATTGCACACAAGTGGTCTCCTTACCCCGGGAAGAATACATCTGCCATCAAGGCAATGCAACAAAGGTTCACCACCAGACTGATCCCTGGGTGGCAGGATTGTCCGAGATAAGACAATTTAGGAATTTAGACCTTTATGAGTTTAGAAGAATGAGAGTTGATCTCATTAAAGCATACAAAGTTCTTACAGGCCTTTGCAGGATAGATGCAAGCAGGATGTTTCCCCTAGTTAGGGTCTAAAATTTTATTTTTTCTTTGTCCATTCACAGGATGAGGGCATCGCTGGCTAGGCCAGCATTTATTGCCCATCCCTAATTGCCCAGAGGGCAGTTAAGAGTCAACCACATTGCTGTGGATCTGGAGTCACATGTAAGCCAGATCAGCTAAGGATGGCAATTTCCTTCCCTTAAGGACGTTAGCGAACCAGATGGGCTTCTCCTAACAATCGACAATGGATTCATGGTCATCACTAGATTCTTAATTTCAGATATTTATTGAATTCAAATTCCATCATCTGCAGTGGCGGGATTCAAACCCAGATCCTCAGAATGTTATCTGGATCTCTGGATTAACAGTCCAGCAATAATACCATTAGGCCCTCGCCTCCCCTGTATCAGAATCAGGCGACACAACCTCTGAACAGAAGAGGCAGGTCATTTAGGATTAAGCCGAGGAGGAATTTCTTCACTCAGAAGCTGGTGAATCTTTGGAATTCTCTAACCCAGTGGGTTATGCAGGTTTAGTCACTGAGAAGTGGAGCACTTAGGTTCCTAGGTAGTAATGATGTCGAGGGAAATGGGTATAGTGCGGAAAAATAGTTTAGAAGTAGAATACCAATCAAGGTCTAGTTGAACAGGGTATCAGGCTCAAGGGGCTGAATGGCCTACTCCTGCTTCACTTCCAGTGCCCTGCAGCTAAGGATTAACAGAATCAGCTTTCCTATTAAAACATACAAAGTTAAGTGTGTAACTTCTGCAAAAGGGATCCTTGGTAAGTACCAGCAGAGATCAGTCTACAGTTATCCAGATTTACTGAACTCATGTCAATGCATGAGCTGATAAGTATGTAAATCATCTGTTTAGGAAGGAATTTTGCTGAAAAGAACCAAACCAACTAAATGACTAGATTCAGAGATAGTAGGAACTGCAGATGCTGGAGAATCTGAGAATAACAAGGTGTAGAACTGGATGAACACAGCAGGCCAAGCAGCATCAGAGGAGCAGGAAAGCTGATATTTTCTGAAGAAGGGTCTAGGCTCAAAACGTTAGCCTTCCTGCTCCTCTGATGCTGCTTGGCCTGCTGTGTTCATCCAGCTCTACACCTTGGTATCGTAAATGACTAGATTGTTAGTTACAGTAGTGGCTCCTTCTCACTCAGTGTCATTTAGTGCAATGCAAAATTTCTATTAGAATGCAACTGATTCTGCCTGTAACATTAATTCAACTGATCATTTCCTCTGCAGTTAAATGAAGATCTTGTACCAGGAATTGCAAAGGAATACAAGAAATTGTATAAATTTTATAACTGGACATCAAAATCTTGCATGCAATTGATGGTTTCTAACTTATGTACAATAAATAGTTTTATTTTATTGCAGATTGTAATGAAAGGCTAAAACTGCATTCAGAAATTGCAACACCAGTGCCAGAGATGGGTAGGATTAGGAAGTGACTAGTTTCTAGGAATTTGCATTGTTTGCAGTCTGCAAATACCTACTGACCCCTTTTGACCTGAATTTCCAAACTAGTCCACTTGTGACAAGACTGCTGCTTTCAACAGATTGAATGCAGGAGGACTTAGATTGGTTTGCTGGTCCTTGGACATAAGTGATATGGCCTTTGGCACTGCACTCCTCTTAAGATTCAACTGTGGCTCTTGCTGATGTTGTGGATTTTCCGGTTTTTCTGACTCTTTCCGCCCTTGAGCAAAACTCCCACCAGGATATGGAAGGATCTACCGGCTGACAGACTTTAGCAAAAGACCACCGCTGAAACACGAGGCTCAAGTAAACAAGACAGCAGAAGGTGGGAAGGACAACACAGTCCTGTGTCTTTGATGTACTTTCAAACATTTTGCTTGACCCAAGGCAAAATGGATGTGAAATTAGTCAAAAGGAAAAGGAAGCTTGGGTTTTACTAACCCACTGTCCATGGATAGTACAACGTAATAGCATCAAATCTTTAGAATGGCACATGTATGGACAATATGATCTTCAAGGTACTTTCCACTTTTGTCAAAGTAAAATGGGCAATATCATATCAGCTACAAGTTATAAAGTTCCAGTGATTTAAAGGAAATTTTGGATACAGATATAATGGGCAGCCATCTGGTATTGCCCCCAATATAAATTTACCAAGAATTATAATTAAACTCCAATCTCTACTGACAATAAATCTTTGGAAAATAAAAAATGAACACTGAAGTGTTTTCCTGGCATACCTTTGGTGAATTATTTTTAAATAAATGTGCTCCTACATCACCTAAAATCAGACCCGGTTTCAGGTGGGGTAATGGAGGGTGGGTTGGCTTATGCACCGATGCCCTTGGCACTAAAGAAAAAAGAAATGGGCCCATTTTGCTGAGTTGCTGATTTGAAGTGGACAATAATTTAGCCAGAGGATAGTGGTAGTGAGGGGAACCCAGGTGTGTTCTTTCTTAATGGGAAGATGAGAAAAAGGCTGAAGAGTTTATTAATCTGAGCCACTCTATTAGCTGTCCTAGCAATTGACTCAAAAGGCATGTCTGGGTGAGTCCAGCGTTCAGTGACTTGAGAACCTTCTCAGTCACTTCGATGGTGTGGAAGTATGACCAAAAGCAAGGATGGGATCAAAGCAATGTAGTTGTTAAAAATACATGTCTGTCTGAGGTTCTAGCAGTTCTGAAATCAGTGTTTTACTCACAACTAGTGTCAAGACTTGCAGATGCAATTAAAAATTGCTTGTCAAGCTTCCCATGGAGAACTGTGAAGTTCACTGAAATGGTGTTACTCGATGAGCTCATTGGAAAGCTTCCACCTTGTGGGTGTCAGGTGTAAACAAGACCACTCACCATCTGGAAGGTGAGGCTTCCAGGAGAGTCTGAAGTTCGGGTTTGCAATGTTTCTTGCTGAAGGTTGTCTCTGACACAGCGTTAACACATTCATGGGTAAACAACAAAATTTGCAGTCAGAAAGCACCTTTAACAAAGTAAAATTATCTGAAGGCATCTCAATAGGAGTCAGACTAAAACAAAAACTTGACAGTGTGCCACATTAAAAAAAAAATATGAGGAACAGGTAATCAAAAGCCTGGTTAAAAAGTGAAGTTGTAGGATTGACACACTTTCATGCTGTTTACACAGGAGCTCCAAAGGTTCAAGAACAGCATTTGAGAGTACTGCACAACTCTTACACTCCAATCACTGGCATCATCTCCAATTTCTTTTCCTACACTCATTGTCTCTATTTCTAGTTTACCTTTCACAGTATAATAATGATGATCACTTGCAACATATGCCAATATGGTTGAGTATAAAGATACTTTTGTGATTTAGTTTATTGCAAGACTAGGCTATAATAGTCACTCAGAAGGAAACTAATTAAAGGAACACGTAAAGGACATTGAAAATAGAGGTTCTTTGATGTGCCTCAAGACTGTACTTTGAACTTTGTCATAAGGACACAGTCATAGCTGCAAGAAGAATAAAGGTAAAACTCATATCCCAGATTCCTGTCCAGAATCTACTGCAATGTCTAGCAATGCAAATTCTGAACCTAAACTGGATCACAGCTCCCTTGTGGGTGCTTTCCAGTCATGGCATTGGACTCAGGACCATAATGTATATGGGACTTATACCCACATAGCTTGAACCTACCAATCCAGATTGGTATTAGAATCTGTCCAATTACACACACCCACTTTTCAGTAAATTTTTACTTCATTATGTCTTCTAGGTCTTTAGATTGTTCTTGCAAGTTGCATGACAAGGCGACCAGGGTGCATGTACATGCATGCATATACAGAATGCATGGCATGGTGTGGAGCAGTACATGATATAATGTATAGGATGCATAGCATGGTGGGGTGCAGTGAGTAGACTGCATTATGGAGAAAACATGAAATGTTGCAGGGTTTGGGACATTATATAGGGCAGATTGAAGATGCTGGGAGCATTTCTAGCAGTGCAAAGCTGGGTAAGCAGAGATAATAGAGTCCCTACAATGTGGAAACAGGCTATTCAGCCTATCAAGTCACACAGCCCTCCAAACAGCATTCCACCCAGACACACCCCTACCCTATCCCTGTATTTTACATGGATAACCACCTAGTCTGCACATCCTGGAGATTATGGGCAATATAGCATGGCCAATCCACCTAACCTGCACATCTTTTGACTGTGGAAGGATACTAGAGCACCCAGAGGAAACCCACGCAAACACAGGAGAATGTGCAAACTCCAGACAGACAGTTGCCCAATGCTGGAATTGAACCTGGGTCTCAAGTGCTGTCAGGCAGCTGTGCTAACCAGTGAGCCACCCAGCAAACGCAAGGCTTTTGATAATGGTGACACTATGGCTTCTTTATCTGGGAAGTCAATGATGGGGGAAATCATTAAGCAATTGCCACCCTCACCCTAACAGCAAGAACTGGGTAGGAGAATATATCTTTCTCCTCAACGTGTTGGAATGATTTGCATAAGGGAGGCACAGATCTTTGAAATTTCTAAAGAATCTCGAATAAGGAGAAGACAAAGTTATGGGAAGAGAACGGAGCCTAAGGAATCAGCTTTAAATTGCCCCAGCAAAGTGCCAGTACAGACACAAAAGGCCAAGTGGCCACCTTCCATGTTGTATGCCTCAATAGTTCGTTCGAGTGTTCATTTGCTCACCAAGAGTCATTGGGTTTAGCTAGCACACTAGGGCTAGTTTCCTAAAGGTAATTGCTCACCTATCTTCTCATTAGTTTCTTCATTGTTTGAACCAGTACCTGGAAAAATGAGCATAGTTGCTGATGCAATCCCTTGATCCTCAGGTTTTTGATTATACAGAAGTACAAAGTAAAGCCAAACAAATGCCTGTCACTGAGTTTATCCTAAACTTGGAACAGGGATGAAAATTTCCTCCAGAATCTGATGACAAAGGCTTAAGAGTGATCTTGGCCAGTTGCAACCCAGTTCCTTAATGGAAGAGAACGCAACAAATAAAGATGTCACAATGAAATGAAATATTGATGCGCAATTGGCAACTCCATTGGAAGAATGGCTCATTGGGTAAATAGATAAATTCACAATGGAACTACAAGGAACAGCTGTCTTGAGGTTTGGGATTTGAGACCCAATTACTGGGAGCATGTAGAGTTCCATTTCAGGTTCTGCTTCACACAAATGGTAAAATCATCCAATGTCAACACCTTTATCTTCAACATGGAAAAACAAGTTTAAAGGTCTGCTTAGAGCAATTAAATGACCAGTCACAAAGCAACAGTCATCCTACATCAGATATGACAAGGTGTACGGCTGGATGAACACAGCAGACCAAGCAGCATCAGAGGAGCAGGAAGGCTGATGTTTCGGGCCTAGACCATTCTTCAGAAATGCAATTCTGTATCATTCGATATTACTGGCCCATTGCAATATAGCAGTTTTGATGATGTTGGTTTTCAAATCTGCTGGGAGAGGTCATATGCACGATCCAGGGTGAGACTGTGCTCAACATTAAACTGTGCTGCTGTCTGAGATACACCAGGAAGGTTTATGCTTGAAAGAACAAGATCAGAAATATGGCGAGGGGTTTTGCTAGGATTTGCTAATGAGGTGAAACTCAACATGAGGAAATGCAATATTGACATCCACTCCCTGGAGACCATCACCTTAGACTGAATCACTGGAAGGTAGAGTCTGGGAAGGATCCCCGAGGTTTGAGACTCAACAAAAACAAAATGAAGTGCGGAAAATAGAACAAACCACGTCCTGAATAATAATACATGATTGGATGTTCCACACAACAATAAATGTCCTATATGGTTTAGAATTTCTAGATCCTGAATCTGTCTCATCAGCCGTCTCTGAATTTGAGGCAGAAACTCATCCTCTTCTGCAAGGACTAGCCAATAGATAGGAAGAAACTGGCAGAAGGGTCTTTTACTAGACCACGCAGCTAATTGACTGGCAGGAAAGGAGGGAGTGGGTGGTATTGAGCAGTTATCTCCCTGCTGCGTTGAGGTGGATGCCCAAAAGACAAGCAAATTCAGTTGTAATTTTCTGAAAGGAGTTATATATCATCATCAAAAAGATCATAGTGCTGTGTTAAAAAGCAGGGGAGTGGAGGCTAATGGGGAGGAGATGGCATAGTAGTAGAGTCATTGGACGAATATCCAGAGAGCCAGAAAATGTTCTGGGGAGCCAGGTTCAAATTCTCTCATGGCAGATAATGAAATTGAAACTCCATTTTAATAAAAAAAATCTGTAATTAAGTGTCTAACGATGGCCATTGTCAATTGTCAGGAGAAACCCAAACATGTTCACTGATGTACTTTAAGGAAGGTAACTGCCATCTTTACCTCGTCAGGCCTACACGGGCCCACAGCAATGCAAACCCTCTGAGCAATTAGAGATGAGCAATAAATGCTGGCCCAGACAGTGATGCCCACATTCCATGAATGAATAAACAAAAATTAGGTAGCTCTGTTCTCTGCCAGTACAGGAATGATGGACCTCCTTCTGTGTTTTACAAATCAACTTACTCCTGCATCTTCAATGGATGGTGCAGTCTAAGTTTGAGTAGCATTTTAGTGGATGATCTCACCGGGTTATTAGATGGTCTTTAAAATACAGGAGAAAACAATCCAAAGTACTTCAATCATCTGAGAAGCAAATACTTCCATTGCCAATCCCCAACATGGAAGGGCAGCTCATTTTGACGTGTGGACAACAGGAGATTATCTGCAAAGGATGTCAATAAACTTACAAATTTAAGAAGAAAATGCAGCTAATCCACAGGAAGACTGGGGGTAAACCTTCAGAAGAACAAAAAACTAAAGAAGCCTTCGAACAAAAGCAAAACAAAAACTAGTATACAGTACTAATCTTGTTTTTTTTCCACAATGTCGCTAAGCTGAGCTAACCTTGAAGTAAGGTCTTATAATTCTTTAATCTGAGCATATGCATGATGTAAATTCACACTGCCCAATCCTTACTGAAAACCACAACTGCTCTTCAGATAACTTGCTGCCATCAGCATTGTCTAATTGGCTGTACGACGCACTTAATTCAAAATGAATAATGAGGTCCCCTCACATCTGGTTCAGTCAAGGGACCACAGTGGGAGCAATGGCAGGTGGGAATTTTAACACACAGCAGGCCACCTTTCCTTTATTAGATAAAGGGGTTGTGCAGAACTGTTACTTATTAATAGTTTCCCTTCTCACTGGAAGAGTGGGATGGAATGGGATGGGGAGGGGTTGGGAAGTTGGAAAATTAAAGCTTAATGGTCTTATAGGTGGTAAGCCAGCAATTCTGGCCATTCTGCTGAAGGGCAGGACAGTAGTACTTTCCTTTCACACTTGATTAAACAAAATGGTCAACATACCTTTGATTGATTTGCATGCAAGATCCTTTATAAGGTATACAATGGAGCTCGGATGAAAACAGGCCTATTGTTAATGCTTGCTTTGATCAAATGCCGCAAAAGCTTCTCGTTTTTAACTGCCCTCCGAATCAGTGGGGGCTCAGTCCCTTTAATTGCATCGCAAGTCACATCCAGTAATCATTATCGTACAAAGCATGGCAATGTGCTGATCCCGAGCTGCTTGGCTCGCAGGGGGTGTGTAATAATTGACCAACATAAGTGAGCGCAGTGAGATATTTAAAATAAAACGCAAGGCATGGAGAAAAAGAAATATTTAAAAATTTCCAGGGATCGTGATGGAATCAGCACGAAGGAATGATAGATTAGACATCTTTGACAATTACACTGTGTTACTAAATAGTCCCCTTTTTTAGTTAATAGTAAACCTTGAACTGCTGCCTTCTACTTGAGCGGTCAGTTCGATTAAGATGAAAACGGCTGCTTTGCTGAACAGCAATACATCTCTCTCCAACGCCAACCCAGCTACTGCTTAAACGAACAACTTTACTCATTTCCTTAATTGATTTTCTGATTTATTTTAAAATCCATGCTCCACTCCGGCGCGCTTCCGTTGAGGAAATGTACCAGGTCCTGTGTCATCTCGCTCAATACCCAGGATCACATTCCTTTGCAGTCAATTTGCGACCTGGAGAGATTCATTAAGTTGCCTCTGGCAAGAGAGAGTGCGGCAGAATCGATGAGTCGTTATGCAGCGAAGCTGCCACATGTTAAAACAATCTGCAGATGTTTGCAATCGGGACAATTACTGTAAGGAGTAAACTGGCTGAAAAGCTCTTACTGCGCTGGTTTCTACTTGGCGCACAGCCGGCAGTGCCAAAGTCTGGCGGTCAATGCGCTGCGTGAAATGCAGATCTCTGAGCGAGAATGCAAAAGTTTCTTTTTAACCCACTTGCGAGCACCGTGGACGCTTTTGCCCATGCACTCGCGTGGGCCTTCTGTTTCACTGCAGGGCAGCACGGTGGTTAGCACTGCTGCCCTACAGCGTCAGCGTCACAGGTTCGATTCTACCCTTGGGTGGCTGATTGTGTACAGTTTTTCCCCGTCTCTGCCTGGTGTTCTGGTTTCCTTCCACAGTCCAAAAATGTGCAAGTTAGGACGCTCAATTGCCGCATAGTATCAAGGGAAGTGCAGGTTAGATCGATAAGCCATGATAAATGCTGGGTTAAGAAGCAGGGGTAGGATGCTCTTTAGAGGGTTGTTGCAGACTCAATGGGCTGAATGGCCTCCTTCAGCTCCATAAGAATTCTTTGACTTCATGCTCTCTACTCAGAGGATGGGGAAGGTGGATCTCACTGCCACCTGGACTGGGTGAGGTGTGTACCATTGTTGTATTTGGCAAGTCAGATATGGATAAGTAGAAAAAAAAGGAGATGGTGAAGTGAGGGACACACAAACTAACATAGAAGATTGGACAGAAGGGCCCGATTTGGTGTAAATTCCTACACAAAATTGTGGCATGTCATGAGAATTAAGTATCTGCATCTTCCTTCTTCCAGAATTCCTCTTAACAGGTCACCCACCAGTTACCATCACTAACTTTACTTACTTCTTAATGGTTATCAGAGTATGTAAGTAGCCCTGATAAGATACAATGCAAATGACAAAAGGCTGCCTTGCATAATTATCCTATAATAATTGAGAACAGTTGTCCATAGTATATTCCATTTAAAGGTAACAGTTCTGATTCTCCACCTCTGTTGTCAGGTGAATGGATGGCAGGCTGTTCAATTCATGACAAGCTTTTGTTATTATTGTTGTGCTTGTAGGGAATGTGGACTTTGTTGGCAAAGCCAGCATTTGTTGCCTGTCTGTTGAACTGAATGGCTTCCCAGGCCTTTTCAGAGGGTAGTTAATGGTTAACCACAGTGCTATGTATCTGGAGTCACATGTAGACCTGACCAAGTAAGGATGGAGGCATTCCCTCCCTAAAGGATGTTAGTGGACCAGATTTTTTTTTGGTTTATGATAATTGACATGGTCACCATTAGACCAGCTTTTCATTCCAGGTTTTATTGCATTAGGATTTCACCATCTGCCATAGAGGGATTTGAACCAAATAGAACATTTTGGCTGAGATTCTGGATTACTAGTGCAGTGACATGATCACTATGCCACTCGCCAACCCCCCACCCCCAAGATCATCCTGAACTCAACTCCTGATCACCATGTGGAAAACTGAGTGAGCGTGGCCAGCTCCAAGCTTGCTCAAATGTTCATCATTATTTTTGTTTAACTTGTTCACACATGTCATGACACACCTGTGGGGCAGGTGAGAACAGAGAGCAGACCTTCTAGCCCAGAGGTAGGGATACCACCTGTGCATCACCGCTGATTCCTAGGTGTTGATGTGAGATCAGGGACCTAAATTCAAGATGACCTTCCTCTCTAACCCCTCCCTAGCGTGGCAGGAACTAACTTCGATCAGCTCTCCTTCGCAAATTCCAACAATTAATCTCAAGGAGCTATCTGGTTCAGTTATTATCTGACATGAGGAGAACTAGACTTTAACATTTTCAGTGAGTTCCTCCATCACATCAGTAAATGCAATGTGGTTGAATACTTTAATTCAATGTGACAAAAATTGGGACAAGACTAACTATCATGGCACATGGTGACCACTTTTTTTTTCTTCCTCTGTACTAAGTAATTAGAGAATGACATTGATATTTCTGCTTAATGGCACCATTTCCTGAATAACATCTTCATCCACCTAAAGGATTACAAATGGGATGATCTGCTGTATTATTACCAGGCTGTTAAATTTGCAGGCACTTCCTATCAATAATAGACAGAGGGATCACTCGCCTCACCACTTTGTTTCTGCCCTTTTCAAAGCAAAGTTCCCGTTTTGTACTGCTTCCTCTCCACATGTTATTAGTAAACATGTTATTTGGTTTGATGCAAAACCTGGAAAACAATGAGAGCAGAAGGCAGGCCTAATCCATCAATTAGTGTCAGGAAATAATTGCACGCTGTACCTGGACTCCACTACCCCCTTCACCTGCCCCAACAATCCCTGTATTTGAAGAGGGGAGGAGTTGGGGGGGGGGGTGTGATTTGGTGTGAGGAATGCCCACAATCATTGACCCATGACTTGCAAGTGTTTGACCAGCCCATTAGATCCATTCAAAACTTACTTACAAGGACATAGCCCTGAGGCACAAAGTGTAAGGGCACATTGATACAGTTGACCCCTGGGGTTAACCTGTTCAAAATACTTTTTCAAAGACAAATATGGCAATGTCCCAGGGCAAATCTCACTTCCAGAAATGTCAAAGAATAATTCCCCGTTCTTGCCTACCCACCTCCGTTCTGGCTTAAGAAAATATTAAGCTAATCACTTGGCTATCTTGGTCAGAATTGAAGTCGTGCGCTTCACAGGTAATTGAGACCATGGCATTTAAATAAGTGTGCCAGAGAGTAAATGTACCCCAAGGGATTATTCACCTGCAAATCAAAAGATATTATAATGAAAGCATTTTTAAATGTACAGCTCTGAAAGTCAATTTGCACAAGGATTAGATTCACTGTTTTGGGGAATTTGCATGGTTTGCATCGTGATATAAAATCCTTAAATTCCTGGCTGTGCAGTATAGATGATACCAAAATCACAGGGTCACAGTGTGGCAATGTGTGCTGCTCCCCTGGATACACTAAGTAATTTTATTCTCATTCCCTGACAATATACAGCATTTCCTGTTTGCAAATGCTACTGGGCATCTGCTGCTGCAAAATCACAACCTTGCTGACAGTGAGGCATAAGAGAATGTAATTACTGGCTATTTACTGTTATCCAAACATTATGTGCTCAGATAGGAGCACTCAGCTACAAGTGGAAAATTGATGCTCAGATTTGATGGAACATGCAAATTTCTGTTTGTGGACTGGTGCACGATAACGTGGGTTGCAAGCCCTCAAGGGTTGTTCTGAGGTTTCCAGGAATTAAAGATCAATCTCCCGGGTACAACTCCAAGCAACGCCAGGGATAAAAAGAAATGTCATCAGGGACATTTTGCCAACTTTCTTTGAATACTATCTTTCGTCAAACTATCAAAGGGGCGGGTGGGAAATGGTGACTTGACTGGCAGCCGTGATTCAGCCAACTGCGTAATGTTGAGCCAACTAAAGGTAGTGAGAAAGGGTTGGGAATGGGAGAGAATAGCACAGTTGGAGATTTAAGGTCAGACATTGAAACCTCCAGGAATATGTCCAGACAGCATCGATAACCCTTACAAATTATAGAAAAATGAGATCTGAAGAGACCATGGGCCGAAATATGATCCCACCCAAAAAACCTCCCAAAGGAACGATGCAAATCCTATGGTCTCTGGGTTGGTCAATACACTCCAAGCATTTTTGTGTGTGTAAACCAATGTAGCGTGTGTCAGAGCTATTGAAACCAGTTTTTATTAACTCTAACTCAAGTCTATCAATTGCATTGAGTTCTCCAGCCAGTTGGGGTTCCTTTATTGTACACATGATACTAACAAATCCCTAGGCTTTTCAAGAATGGTACTCGTGTTAAATGTTTTCTTAACCTTGGGCACTCGATCTCTGTCCAAAGGGACCAGATTGATCCCAACTGGTTCAATGCCCGAATTGCTTGAATACGTAATCCACACTGGAGAGGGCAAGGGGTGAAGAATGCTCCCTAGCAAATCCTGAATACTCTTATCTAAGTCAAAGAGCTTATTATTACTACAATGCTGCTCGGGATTAAACCAGTGTTCCACCCTTCCACCATAAGTGAGAGCTCTCAAACTCATTGTTAGCTCATAGTACATGCTTCGAATTTACAGCCATTTGGCCCAAATGGTGCATGTCAGCATTCATATACTTCACCCCCATTTCCTCCCATTCCTATTCATTGAAGCCCATTCGGCTTCTTTTCTTCAAGCAGCAGTCAGAACCAGGGGAGGCCATCGACAGGCAGACAGTCCTCTCAGAGCAAAGATAAATATACACTCAAGCAACTGTTGAGGTGTACAAAGAGAATCACATTGGATGTTGGTGCGTTGGGGAAAGAAGTCAGAGAAATGACAAATGAGCACCGATTAATAGACCTCCTTGACATCTAGGTGCATGTCTCCTTAGTCCGCTGAGGTATCAATCATTTAGTACGCACAGCATCTGCTAACATACTTAAGAGTGTGAGCTCCAAAGCGTTCCAGTTGAAACTTTGTAGTCCCACAACAAAAAGAGCAAGCAATAAAGTGAAATATGACAGCCAGAGGTCTCTCTGCTCTAATTTTCCTCTATACAGTTATCTTTATCAAGGCTATTCAGATTTGATGATTGTAGTTTATAAATAGCTCCAAATAAAACGATGATGAATTGAGCCTAAACCGTTTTGGCCACTAATGCCACCAGCTCTGGAACAAGTCCTTGACATCTAATTCTAGTGACCCCCACACAGATCAAGCCTCACAGGGCAGTTGGACTCACTTTGCTGTCAAGCCTTTGTTCCCATAATGGCTGATAAATGAAGAGATCCAAACTGCAGTATTAACAATGTTGGGTAAAAGAAAATCCTTGCTGGATAGAATAGAATGTGATGAAATGCAGTTATGGCATATTCTGTAATTCCTTTGTATTCTGCTGGACCTTACACAGTACAGACAATCAGCCTTTCTTGGGAGCTCAGAGATGGATGCAAACACAGCACTCAACATGTGATTGAGAAGAGAGAAGTGACAGGTTACCTAATTGCAGAGAAACCTTCAGCAGCCCGAGACTCCATCAAGTAAACAAGAACATTCTTCAAGGACAAAGCACAAATGCATACTTCATCAACTACTTGCTTCAGAAAGAAGGCTAAGGGGAGACCTAATGCTTAGAGCTATGAAGGAGTATGGGTAGAGCAAACAAGGGTAAACCATTTCCTCTGTCAAATGACATGATAACCAGAGGTCACAGATTCAAAATAATTGCTAAAAGGGTCGAAAGAGAAATTAGAGATTTTCTTAATACACAGAGATTAAACATTAAGATCGGGAATGTTTTAATGTTTTATCTGAAAGGGTTGTGGAACCAGATTCCAGTTGAAACACTAGGTGGGATACACATCCCACTGAGTTGGCAACACCATGACAATTAATGGCAATTAGCTCTGAATGGTAACCACAGCCAGAACTCCATGTAGTCTCATGGGCCTATGGTGCTGGGAGCCCTAAGACCATGCATCATAGAATCATACAGTACAGAAGAGGCCCTTCAGCCCATCAAGTCAATCCCAGCAGATTTCCCTCCCTAGAGGATGTTAGAAATCCACTGATCGTGGGTCCATGAAATTCTGCCCATAGGAACATACAAAGCACTTGGATGTGAACCTCCTGAGGAAGAGTACGCCACGCTATGACACTAAACTGGATGGCTTTCTCAAAGAGCCAGCAGAGGGGTGATGAGTCAAATAGTTTCTTCTGTGTGACAAGGTTCAATGATTCAGTCACTTGCTGCATTGACAATAATCTACGAATAAACCTAATTGAAGATGACAAAAAAAGTTTAGCACAATACAGCTTCACTTTATATCTCACCACAAACGCTAGCCCAGCAGCAGTTTTGAAAGCACTTATCTGGGTACTGCGTGAAGAATTTTCCAAATGAAGGTAAATTGTATGCTGCCTGACTTATTGACTTTGCTAAGAGGCTGAATGAAAGAAAAAGCTCTCTCATGATCCATTAAGTGCCTGGCCGGAGTCCAGCTCTTCGTAAATTTAACTTCATGAAGCAGGCTAGCTGACAGGGCCAATGCCAGCTTACTGCAGAACCTCCAGCCCAAGGCGCTTATAGCAATGTGCCTATTGGGGATAGCTCCAATGCGCTAAAGCTCACACACTCTTCAACACTCAGCATGCTTATTAAAGCCTAAAGATGCAATTGGAGATGCTGGCAGGAGGGAAGGAAGCCATTCTTCAAGCTGGCTGTGGCTGCAGAGGAACATTCATACGATGGCAGCAAGAGATACTGCAATGTTCCCCAGGTATTGGGCACTGCAATTGATCTGGTGTCACTTCTAGGGGCAGTTTGGTGATTGAGAAATAGACCTCATAAGGCAAACTATTTGGACATCGCTGTTTTATTTCCTATTTTTGTTTTTAGGAGCTGTTCAAAATCAAAAAGCCAAAGTCCACGTTACCCCTTTCTTGTCATGTGAAACAAACATAATAAGGGACAGGGCACCGTCAAGTTATAGCACATGACCTCATTAATGCTAAAGCCAATGTAGAAAACATGTCAGATGGGGTAGGATGGTGTTATTGAGTTTGTTGTTATGTTTTTCTTTTTACACAGGAGGGCCACTGAGGCCCTGATAAAACGTCTACACAGCTTTCACTTTTCAGTTGTGACGCGGGGCTCCGTTTTTATGCAAAAAGTTATGATGGCCTGGAAGGTGCTGCTTTAACGGGTGGTGGATGGAGACTCAATGGTAACTTTCAGAAACATAACTGAATAGATAGTCAAATGGAGGATGGTCACATCGTGGTCATGTCACTGGACTAAAAAGGTCCATGCTAACGCTTTGAGGATGTGTCCAAATCCCATCCTGGGAACTGGTGTGGAGTTTAAATTCAAGAAATAATTGAAAAATTTGGAACTGAGAGCCAGTCTCAATAATAATGACAATGTAACCATTGTCAATTGTCATAAAAATCTATCCGAATAATGTCCATCGGGGAGGGAAATCTGCCATCGTTACTCGGTCTGACCAACAGGTGACTCCAGACCTACAGCAATGTGTTTGACCCTTAACTGCTCTCTGAAATGGCCAAAGAAGTCACTCAGTTCAAAGGCGATTAAGAATGGGAAACAAATGCTGGCCTTCCAGTACACACTTACATCCCATGGAAGTATAAAGCAAAAGTAAAGTATCAGATTAATTTAACCCTTTCTGATTCGTAAATTCCTCAATTTGTATGGTCACATTTCACCTCTGCTCACAAATCTCCTCAGACTCTGAGATTACACCTTTGTGGAACATATACTGGTAATATCACTAAATGAGTAATCCTGAGACCTAGTTGATGCTCTAGGGATTGGGGTTCAAGTCCCACACTGACTATGGTGGAATTTAAATTGAATTAGTCATAAATAAAAACCTGGAACTGAATGCTAATCTCAGGAATGGAGACCAGGAAACTATGTCACAGAGAACGGGGTGACTAATAGGGAAGGAAATCCCTCTGTATCCTACATGTGACTCCAGACCCGCAGCAATGAGACTGACTCAACTACCTTGTGAAATGGCCTAGCAAGCCACACAGTTCAAGGGCAGTTTGGAATGGGCAGTAAATGTTAGCCTTGCCAGCGATGGCCACATCCCTTGAAAGAATAATTAAATACTTTGTTGAGGGAAAGAACAGGGAATTGGGAACTAGTTGGATACCTCTTTCAAAAGCAGTCAGCACAGGTATGAGTGGCCTCTTTCTGAGACGAACCGTTCCATGGTTCCATATAGAGTGACAACTGGCATACGGCTACTTGTGTAAAAATCTGTACATCCTCATCAACACACTAGTCTATCCACATTGACAAAGTCACACTCAGCCAGGCAATCTTACCATTCTATTGGTGGGAGGTTGGGTGCATGACATTCAGCTTCAGAAAGGGGAATATGATCTACTTCTTCACAGCTTGGAATAAGCAACTATCACTTTGGGAGAATAAAAAGCTCCTTGCATTATAGCAGCCTCTCTTTTCCTCCCTTTACCTCACAAGGACGCACCCATCCTGTGATGGGAGGGGAAGCCAGGAGGTTTTCTCTCCTTGTACAAAATGGCACAGCAGTGCTACTCCAATGTAGCACACCATCCAAAAGTAGACAGCTCCCTGCAAAATGTTATCCTTCTTGACGTACCTTTGCCATATTTTCAACTGTTAAGACTGACTGCAGAATAAGTGATCTGTTCTGATGGTTCCTTAATGCTTTTGTCCAATATCACAATGACTCTGCTTCAAATGGCTCATTTCACCTGAAGGGATTTGGGATGTCCCTGGGAGATGTGAAAAGGCTGTATTTGTCTAAGTGCTTTCTAGTTCAGTGTCTCTTCTTCCAGAGCAGATCAGGCTGTCTGTTTGTGCTGGCAACACCCAGAATACTTTCCTCCCATCAGCTTTGTTCATTATCTTGATAGGAGTGCTGATACCATGCCCATAATTATGTACAATTGGGGAGAAGTTTCACTGCAGCTCACCTGTCCTCTGATTCAGGGAAATGAGGAATGATAGGGGTGGAGGATGGGTAGCAACGGACAAAGCTTCTTTATTCTCTGTCACTAATTAATAATAACATAACCTTGTAACACTGCAGTCATTTTGTTCCCAACAGATATTCACATGGTCCTCAAAAAGCTGAACGTAAAACACTTAAGTGGTATGTTAGCTCAATGATTGGCTCTGCTGCCTCACAGCATCAGGGACCCGGGTTTGATTCCAGCCTCGGGCGACTGTCTGTGTGGCGTTTGCACATTCTCCCCATGTCTGCGTGGGCACCCTTCAGGTGCTCTGGTTTCCTCCTACAGTCCAAAGATGTGCAGGTTAGGTGCATTCGCCATGCTAAATTTCCTATGGATGTGCAGGCCATTGGGATCAGCCATGGGAAATGCCGAGTTACAGGGGCAGGGTCTGGTTGGGATGCTCTTTGGAGGATCGGTATGGGCCGAATGGCCTGCTTCCACGCTGTAGGGATTCTATGATGATGATTTTCTCTTATCCCAAGTCTAAAAGCTGCTCTTAAAGTCTCTGACAAATGTCCCCTTACATTGTGGACCTCAGCTTGTTTTAAAAGCAAGTGGGTAAAAGGTGTTTTCAGAATACTTGTGTATTTTAATACAACATCATGCCCGTTTAGCTTTGAATAGGCAAATTTCTCTCAGATTATTGAAGAGTCCAAATGTGTGCAGCACTTTAAAATGAGGTAATCATTTCCGTACACATATAGTGTTACAAAGCTTGTAAATCCACATAAATATAGGCGTGGATTTATTTCGGAATGCCAACGGATTGTTACAGAGATTATATTAACTAGGCAATTAGAGTATTACAAAGTGGCAATTGCTCACATGGACCAGTTTCCAAGCATTTCTTCCATTCTCATTTGAGCCTGGACAGCTTTAACATGTATTGAAGCATTTTATTTACACATGACCCTCCATGGAGCATGGTTGTTACTGACCAAAGAGCTCGATTTGTCACACGTTCAGATGTGCTGCAATCATTTCACACCAATTCCTGAATATTACCTCAGCAGATACGGCACTTGAGCAGTCTCCAGTTTAAAAACCGGTTTGCGCTTTTTTTCTGAAAAGGTCCGCGGTTCGAGAAAGGTCAGTTTCAAATAAAAATAGCCACTTCCATCCCTTTTGAGGGATATTTTAATCAGCTCCACCCCCGACCCCACTGCAAATGAACGCATCTCAAGCTCGACGCTGTGAAATTATACGTTAAAAAGCTTTCTTCTACTCTCCACCCCACCCCCCCATCCCTGTTTCACTGTTGGCCAAAAATGTCTCAGAATCCCCCAAAGATTTTCGACTGCAGCTGTTACTCAGTCATAACAATTTCCAACATTTTTCCAAGCTTTTTTTTTAAATCCTCTGGGCACTGCACGGTTTTCATTCAAGGACACCCCACATCCAAAATGGTGAAGAAGCTGCAGAACCGTTGCTTTTGAAAATGGCCAGGGATACTCAGCACTCCTTATCAAAGATATAAATCAGTTCTCCCTGACCATGCCCTGAAGTGGGACATCGATGATCAAATCCCAAGCCGTGGCCTCTGTGCAACAGTTTGATTTTATCGAATCACACGATACAGCAGAGGAGAAGGCCATTTGGTCCATTGCGTTGGCGTAGCTTCTTTGAAAAAAATTTATTGAATGGATACAGCGCAGAAGGAGGCCATGCGGCCCATCATGTCCATGCTGGTCCTCTGAAGGAGCAAGCCATCCCCTTCAATCTTGTGCTTGTCACCCTTTGATTTTCTTTTTCTTTTTCAGGTAAATTCACTTGCTAAAAGTTGCACTGAACAGGTCTCCAACCAGCTCACTGGCGCCACATTCCAGATCCCAACTGCTCACTGCACAAAGAGGTTTACTCGCCCATAGCAGAGAAACCTTTTGGCATCCTCATCCAGTCTGACCCATACATGATTCAAACCCCACACCGATGCAGAAGCTAACTGCTTTCCCGAAGGGGCTCAGAAAGACACTCACTTATATCAAACTGCTACTAGTGTTTCAAGAAGGCAGCCCACCAATCCCTTCTCGAGGGACTGCCTGTAGGGGTCAGTGACACTTGCAACTGAGAATTATCTAATTAATCCCACTTCACTGCTTTCTTTTCCCCCCAATAGCCCTGCAAGTTTTTCCACTTCATTATTTATCCAACTCCCTTTTGAAAGTCACTGTTGAATTTACTCCAGACTCTGACAATGAACTGCAGTTAACCTCTGGTTCTTCTGCCAATCCTCTTAAATCTGTTTCCTTTCATTACTGACCCATCTCTCAATGGCAACTGAATACCCCTAATTTCACGCTTATAAATAGACCTCATGATTTTAAGCCACCTCTATTAAATTTCTTCTCTATTAAATATTAAATCACAATTTCTCAAGTCTCTTCACACATATGAAGTCTCTTATCATTATTATTTTATCTGTTAACTCCTGACTGGTTCGTGGTTTTAAGCTACAGTGAACTGTTTTCAGATTTTTGTATGGGTCTGTTCTACATGTGTTGCTAGTGTATGTTGCAGTGAATATTCTATCTCTTCCTATGTGACCTGTTTAACGACTTGGTCCAGATGGAAAGTTGCTATTTGGACTTCTTCACAAAAAATTCTTGTCTGAATTTATCTTGTGGTAATGAAATCAAGAAACAGCAACAGCAATCACGTGAGTTTGTTGTTCATCAGAACCATTCCTGTCGAATTCCAGCCCAATGCCAGAAAGCCTGGACAGTATGGACCATATCAGTCTGGGCTCATAGATCCCCTTGTGGGCACTAAGACCAGAAGAAGTGCACCCACACAGCCTGTTCAGCCTGGAAGGCACCTGAATTTCCTGTAAAATGACCTCGGTGCAACTTCAGCTCAGGTCCCGCAATGTCAATAGAGACGAGAAGGCCTTATAAGCTCCCTGCTGATCCGCAACATGAGAGCTGCCAACTGACTAAAGTAATGCAGTGCCTGGCTGTAAGTTCTTCAACTTGAGCCTGAGGATCCCATACAGAGACCCCAGTGGCTAAGCTGCCCTTGCATGACCAACTCGCCGGTAATTCCAGGAGGAGGTGGTGGGCTCGGACGGGGACAACTGCTCCCCCACCCCCAATCTCACAGGGTCTAAACTAAAATGATATTGTTGGGCCTGCACCATCTGTAATCGGGTCAGATTCTGCACAATCCTAGAAGCACCACAAAGTGGTAGTGGCCTAATGATCCTTGATTACTGGTCATCGTATCCTAGGAATGTTCAGTTCCTGAATAAAAACTGGGCATGACCCTTAATGACTTTTAACAGCTTTGCCTTGAAGAATGAAAGAAACGCAAACAAGTGAACAATTTGTAATCTACTTGAGTTTTTGAGTGGTTTGTCGATTAACTTCAAGCTCTACAGATTTGTTTCTGGAGATGTCCTGAATTGTTCTTGCTTTCACACCATTGCTGTTAGTTGTTCTGTACGCAGCAACCCCAACACCCTGTCCCCACCAACACACACACACATGCTCCACACTGCAGGCAGTGCTTCTGCATGTTCTGGAAACATCTCAGAGATGACGTACAAGGGACAGAATTAGAGGAATGCTTGGCATTGTCCAGTTATTTATCTACAACTGCACAGCAATAGCAAACTAGCTCAGAATGACTGATATTGATTGGCGCCAGATGTCAGTAAACCTGGCTTGCTTCCTACTCAATGAGCAATGATTAGTCACACTTCAGAGATAGAGGCTCAGTTTGGGATTGACACTTGGTCCAATGGACAAGCAGGTTAACCTCACAGAGTAGACAACAAGCTGTTACAGCTGAGTGGCAAAGGACATTAGATAGTAAACCAAAACATTACCACATATATAATGCTTTTATAAAGATTTTTCCCTCAAAAGTTCATTAATTGTAATTCTTAATTCCATTAAAAAAATGTAGCTACATCTTTGTTATAAGTGACAGACAGCAACATTAGGAATCAAACTGTTGTGTTTTGAGAGTGGGCGAAGGAATATTTGTTATCCATTCTTGTGAAATCAGAGCTGCATGTGGGCTTAGCCAGGATGACACCTTCCCCTCTCTGAAGAATATATAATGATCATTTTGATTTTTATAACTATCAGGTCATTTGCATCATGTTGCCCACTCCCCACACCCTGCAGGCTGGACGGAATTTCGTGTAGGTGATGGGAATCTCACCCTCCGGCTGGAGAGTCCCTGGTTACCTCTTTGAGGGGAGGCCCACCACACTCAATGCCAACCAGGCTCTTACAGAACAGTACCGGGCCTTTGCTGGCCTAAAGAGCATTGGTCTCACTCACCAAAAGCTGTCTGCCAAACTCAGGCAGGTAGCTCTTCATTGCTGGGCAGCGCCAGCATGAAGGGAGGTCACTAACAGTAATGCACCCATCTAAGGTCGAAGATCACCAAGGATCGAGGACAACCAGTGATGACAGGAAGAGCGTCATGATGGTAAGGGCCAAAGGTGGTTAGCAGCAAGGGGAGGGTATGGCAGGCTCACTGTGGGTTCCTTCCTGATCCAAACCCCTCAATCAGGCATTGAGCACCTCAAGCAACCTGATAGGGTTTGTTGCTCAGTTTTCCAGCCTGGGTAGGTCTGCCCAAGGTGTATACCTGCAGTGGTAGGATGAAGCCCTTAAGAGACCACTATGCAAAGCAGCTGGTCCACTCTTCACCTCCTCAAATGTAGCTTAGAACATGATGCAATGCCCAGAGGGGTACTCCATCACCTTCTGCTGTTTGGAGCAAACACACAGAGAGTAGGGGGAGGCGATGGTTATGGCCTAGTGGTATTATCACTGGACTATTAATCCTGAAACCCAAGTAATGTTGTAGAGACCTGGGTTCAAGTCCCAACACAGTAGATGGTGGAATTGGACATCAATAAAAATCTGGAATTAAGAGTCAAATGGCAATCATTGTCGGGAAAAATCCATCTGGGTCACTAATGTCCTTAAGGGAAGAAAATTGTCATTCTTACTCAGTCTGGCCTACATGTGACTCCAGATACAACAATGTGGTTGACTCCTAACTGCCCACTAAACAATTAGGGATGGACCACAAATACTGGCCAAGCCAGGGAATCGTGGATGGATAAAAACTCTGGACCAGTTACAGAAGGTGTATAGGTTGGACAGTGAGTTCAATTAGCCATGTTCTCTCCCATCATGGCCCCAATCGTTTCGCCTTCCTGCAGATCTTAGCCTGCCCCATGATCAATGCTCGGCCCACTTAAAATGGAGCCTCTCTCTCATAGCTAACAATTGCTGAGCGCAGCAGATTATTTTGGAGTCATGACTGGATTGGATAATGAGCAGAACCACTATCCTGTAACACCTTCCACTGAAGAAACAAAATACAAGAGCTCTTGTGGTGCAATAGAAGGCCTGGATTCAAGTCCTATCTGCTCCAGAGGTATGTTATAACAAGTCTGAACAGGTTGATTCAGGGAAAAATACTTAATCTTTGCCTATCTTTGAATCATTCTTCAGATAAGGATGGTCAATGTTAATGCAACCAGTTGCTACGAGGAACATGGATTTCCAGTGATGACTCATCTTTAAGCCTCTTGTGGATGTTGTGAAGATTCCATAATCTTCCTTATGATAATACATGGGGATAAAAAATAGGGAACAAAGAATCGCAGGTATAGGCCCGCATTCATCGTAGAACCAAACTTCAACACACCACAAAGATCTGCTTTAGTTCCAATAGCGTCAAAGTTGTTGTAGTCATCTTTGGACAAATAGCTCATTCGATAAAGATGTAATGAACAGGCTGAGGGACATTCAGGATACAGACTGCTTTGCAAATGACAGCATCAATTTCATGGGCATTCTACAGCAATCACCTTCAATTTAGACATCAATTGGGGCATTTATTGCTGGCTACAAAAACCTTGCTTGCCAAAAAAACATATAATCAGGACGCCATTCCACTTGTCCATATTTTCACAAGTAGACTATCCAGTAAAACAAAAGCACAGTTCCGGTATATTTCAACGCAGCTGATGCTGATGAATAAAAGAACAGAATGCAGATGGAGAGACACAGTTGGCCCACACAGCAGCTCGCTACTTAGGGGATTGAGGGAGGAAGAGCAGAAAGCACAAACTATCTAGAATTTTCAGCATTAGCCACAGGAGACACACACTGTTTCTTAAAAGCCAGTGATAAATTCAAACCAAGACCGGCAGTCAAAACTTGCACAGATATACACACACACGCTCACGCTCACACACACATGCTCACACACACACAGTCCACCCCCTACAAACTGTCTTTTGATAAAATGTTTTGCAAAGTCAGAAAATGGAAGTGTGTCCAATGAATTTTAGTTTTTTTATTTGCCAAATTTGAGAGGGAACACAAACATACTTTAACCGGTTAAACAGCAGGAGAAACAAGTTATGTTTTCTTGTTGAATCCAATATCCTGGATGTTTTCACTTCGTTTACTTTCACAGGTCAAGGAGCATGAAACTCCAGAACCTTTCCTTTGTGGTAGTTTAACCTCTGATCCATTCACCTCTCCTCAGAAGGTTAAGTAGGTTGTGGACAGTGCATGTGTCCTGCTCCAACAGAAGGAACAGGTTCAGCAGTTGAAGGTGGGCCTTGTGCTTCATTTCCATGTGACACTCCTGCATGTGCTCTTAGATTGAGATGTCAGGATTACAAATGATTCACTAATGCAGTTTGACCAGACAGAACTTGGAAGGCAGCTAATTGACATCAATTATACTCAATACAGAAGCAGCGAAGAGGGGATTAAAATAAAGTTAAATTCGATCACGTTAGAAAGCCAGATATTTAGGGAAAGTCGTTCCGCAAATTTGAAAATAGTCTCAGAATGCCAACGTTTCCTTATTATGATGATACATTTCTAAGTCAACGATCAAGAGAAGAGAACTCCCAAATTCATCCAGTTTACCCTGCAGACTATTTAAAAAGTAGCATCAGCGCCACCACAACAAGCTCCTCTGCTGTAGTTTATAATGCCTGGTATGTCATACTTGATTACTCCAGTATGTAACATTTTCATGAAATGCTATATTAGTTTGGGCCAAGTTTCAATTAATCCCACCTCCCAGTCTCCCTTGTACTGAGTAATTGATATAAATTAGTTGCCTTCAAAATCCTCTCAAGTGAAACAGCATTAATTACTCAGTTGAAAACCTGACGACTCAATATAACCTGCTTTTATGGATCCAATAATAGTCAGAGTCAAAACTGGCCAATTAGCTTCAAAATAGGGCATTTGCCAGAAGTGTGCTGACTCGAGATATTTAAGTTGGAGTGTGCTTTGAGGAAAATCTACAGAAGTTGTTCATAATGGAATGAGTTTTACACAGGCAACTGTGGAAATTTTGACTAAATGGTAGTACACTCTGGCCTAAATCAGGGGGTTCAATTGCAGTAATGTACATCCTAGGTTGGGGTTCTTGTGGCACAGTAGTCGTATCAGGCAGGAAGCTGGGGTTCAAAATATCTGGAAATATCTCACAACGTGTGTAAGCTGGTTGATTCAAAACAATTAACAACCTAATCTGGTGGACGAAAGCATCGTTGAGGGTGTACCATAGTTCTGCCGGGGCTTTTGTGGTGCAGCCGCAGTATCCCTATCTCTGAGCCAGGAGGCCTGGGTTCAAATTCCACAGCTCCGTAATATGGTTTTTTTAGAAAATACTGCCAACCTAGGTTGGGGGGAGGCGGCGGGAAATCTAGTAGTAGTGATAGTGTCCCTGCCTCTGAGCCAGGAGGTCTGATTTCAAGTCCCACCTTGAACAACATGTCCTAGCTGGTTGATTCAAACCACTTACAATCTCGGCTGACAATCTACAGCAGCACTGAGGGACTACTATACTTCTGTTGCTGCCATTTTTGAGATGGCATATCCGGGTGAGGATCATTTGCTCTCTCAGAATGGGATTGATTAGGTGCAAGAGTTGTCTTACAGTAGACTGACTAATATGCTCAATCAATGCATTTTTGAAAAACAATCTCATCCTCTCCATCCACGGTGTCTGGAGTGCCTCGCTGTGAACGGATTGATTTGTTACATAATTGTTACATACATTTGTTACATACTTGCACAACAGACAATGTACTTAAATGGCTGGGATGTGAAGGGTTGTTTATCTTTGATGAAAGCTACTGCACCACAGGGGCTACCTTCCAATTCTCTATTTTCTTTAATACAATTGCTGCAATTTTTGAGAGTTTTAAGATGCAGTTGTTTCCAATTCTGTTTGCAAACACTTCCTGTGCTCAACTGGAGAGAAAGCCAGTGTATTTGGGGGAACAAATGACCTACCTAGGAAGGTTAGTTGATCAATCAATCCACGTCTTACACAGACAATGGATAATTGCTCCATCACTGACTTTAGTCTAAAACTGTCACCTGGAAAAGGATGATACTGCCAAGTCTATTCCTTCAGTCCCAAGCAAAGCTGCAAAATATTCTTCAATTTTAAAACCTATATCTTAGCCAATGATCTCTTGACATGCTTTGACAGTCCCATCAGCTCTGACACCAAAATGTTCCACACATGTTAGCAGGGCTTATCTTTGTCAGCTGCAATCATTTTCCTAACCAGTTGTTTATTCAGCTCTTCATTTCCAAACCAGCCTCGGATTCATTTAAAATGGATTAGGAAACTAATTAAAGTGGAGCACTAGCCCACTGACTAAAAGAGCCTGGCCTTCTGTAGCACCTGTCCAATACGGCTCTGAAATGAAATTACCGAATGTACAGCGGTTTCATGATGCAGAGTCACTGTTGTAGTTTGATACTGGAATAGGTCTCCCAAACCCATTTCACACAGTACACCTGCAGGGTCAACCCCCAACTTAACAGCATACAGACCTGCAAGGGTTCACAAGACACCTCACTATGACCTTCTGAAAAGCAATTAGGGGAAGAATAATAGATGCTGATCTTACCAATGAAGCCCAAATACTTTGAACAGGAAGCAACTTTGATGCTGACTTTTACGTCAGTTTGGATTTGCTCCCAAACTATCCACTCGAAATTTAAAATTGAGGCCATTCCCACTGACATGGATTCTTCCTGGTCATTCCTGTTTTAATGTCAGATTGTAGACTAGATTATTTACTAGAGAGGTGAATCATGCCAATAATGAGTGGCATGGTGGCTTAGTGGTTAGCACTACTGCCACATGATGTTAGGGATCCACGTTCGATTCCAGCCTCAGGCAAGTGTCTGTGTGGAGTTTGCACATTCTCCCCGTGTCCATGTGGGTTTCCTCCCACAGTCCAAAGATGTGCAGGTTAGGATTGGCCATGCTAAATTGCCCATAGTGTCCAGGGATGTGCAGGTTGGGTGGATTAGCCAAAGGAAATGCAAGATTACAGAGAAGGGCAGGATGCTCTTCAGAGAGTTGGTATGGACTTACTGGGCCGAATGTCCTGCTTCCACACCATGGGGATTCCACGATAAGTTTAGCAGCTTCTGACCACAGGTAGCCAAGCTGACAATAACAGGACAGGAGAAACACCAATAAACTGTGCACACAAACATCCTCAGGTGTGGAGGTCCTGCTCCATTAAAGTTTCTGGAGAGCAGACCATTGTGTAGACTGCGCTTGTGTACCTGCTGGTGGTTTACGTCAAAGTAGCCTCGGTAGAAGTTGAGGATTGCACTGCCTTTGTAGCTTTAGTGCTACTTATTCATGGATTGGGGCCATTATTTATTACCCATGTTTAAAACAACAGACTGATTCTGTGGCCATTGTAGAGGGTAGTTAAGATTTCATGGATCAGTAGTTACATATGCATTAAACTACAGGAGGTCAGAAAATATTGTTCCCTAAAAGGACATTCGTAAGATTTCGGATTTTTGTAACAGTTCAGCAGTTTCATGGTTACCATTATACCAGCTTTTTCATTCCAAATTGATTTAATTAACTGCCTTTAACTTCACCAGTTATTCGATGTTCATTTGAACACATATCAGATATTCGTCCACATTTCTGGATTACTAGTCTTGTAGTGCTATCTCAGTGAGCAGGAAGACTATGTGGGTTGTCAATAATAAAGGGAAGAAATCAGAAAACGTAGGAACAACTTACCAGGGTAAATTGGACACCTAATCTAATAGTCCTGGCTGTTGGCTTTAGAATAATTGTTTGGACAAAGATGTATGCATATGAATGTCACAGCACATATATTCGCCTGCAGTTTCAACGGAGATGTGTCCTATCAAAAATTGTGCGTTGCCTCATCTTGCAGCCATCTAAGAATGAATTCAGTAGCACCGTCTCTGTGTAGCTGACAGACCAGGAAGCAATGGATTCCAGGTCCTGAAGGGCCAATGTCACAAGCTGAATCACACTGACAATCTGTCCAGCCTCAGAGACTATTAGTCATCCTCAACTAGGTTATTTCCCAGACGCTAGCCGGACAGCACTATTTCACTGCCAGTATCCAGAACTATAAATCTTCCTGGGAGACATGCAGCCAATAATCACACTGGTGATTAATTTCCAAGGGCTGTAGGAAAGAAAGGACAACTTGCTTGATATGCTTTCGACTTGCTCGCATTAGAGGAATTGCAACATCACTACAGAGTCAGACTGTAGTAAGATCTGGCAGGACAATGCTGGATGTATTAAATATTTATATTGCTCAAAACTTGAGTGTTCTGTCAAGGTCAACCACAGTGAGTGCTGGTTAATTTCCAGAAAACATATGTGAGTTTGTGAAGATAGAGAGGAAGAGAAGAAATAACAGGATGACAGGGAAAGAAGAGGAGGAGAGAAACAGGATTCTAAAGAATTGGGGAGTGGGACAGAGATTGGCTGGAGGAGGTGAGGTGGAGCAAGATGGAGTGGCAAGCAAGGGGGTGAGGGGGATGCAAGATGGAATGGTGAGCAATATTATGCGGGTTGTGAAAGGGGAGGGTGAGTAAGGGGATTGGCGGGGGGTAAGGGAAGGGCTTGAGTAAGTGGGGGACAAGTAACAACATCCTCCGTTTTCTCCCAGGAATTTTACCTTGGGAGGCAATTTAATGACTTGAAAGCAAATCTAAGAAGCTGGCAGCGCAACTCGCTGCATGCATTTGAAATGAAACTGGAGTCAGTGCTCGGAATTAAAACTAAAACTATCTTTATAGTTCACTTTGACTTTTCTTTCTGAATAACCTTTCGAAAACAGAAACGAAAAGCTGTAAACAAAAGCAACATTTGGTCGTCCCTCTCCGCCCATTACCACTCTCTTTGCCTGACAGTATGTTAATTAACTCCCTGCAGACAATCCAGCATTCAACTTCCTCATTTCCGGGCCTTCCCCATTACAAATCGCTCTGACTCCTCAGGCCTTCCCAAGAGCATCAAACTCATCAGTGAAAGCAAAAATCAGATATCGATCAGGAGATAGTGGGAGAAGGGGAAGCAAGGAGGTGGCTTCAAATTAAAGCTTTAAGAAAATTAGGTTAAAATTTTACAGAATATATACAATGAGATAGCAGCTGCAAGCTGAATCATCTGAAAAAACACCTTTAGATGCATGAGTTGCGTTTCTCTTCCAGTGTATTGTTTCCAGTACAATGTTCTGGGTGATGCATTAGTTTTCTCTGGGGAGCAAACACACGTCTGGTGCTTTATCTGCACTCGTATCCTTTTGTTAGAATGACTAGTGAATGGAGGTGTTTCTTTCCACATCTTTTAGATGGCGTAGACGTTTCTTAGCAGGCATAATAATGACTGACATGGCTTCTCTACTGCACAAAGTGTTTTTGTCTCATCACACGTGAACAAACTCTTTAAAACAATCAATGCGCATGCCTGCACACAGATACTCATGTGCCATTCAAACATATGCATTGACACATACATACATACACACACACTCTCACACACCCCTAAACATAAAGATGGAAATTGCTGAAATGGCAATGATACATCAGCCGTCCTCTGCAAGGGAAAGTCTGTGTAGCAAATCGATACAATAAAATTCAGATCTAAAATGTCAAGCTTTGGTTCTCTTTCAAATACTTGCTTTCCAAATTTCAATCACAACTTGCTGCAATTTCCTTTCTGCAGTAATTCTTCACTTCTTGGTGCAGCTTCATAGAATCGTGGCCAATCCACCTCACCAGCACATCTTTGGACTGTAGGAAGAAACTGGAGCACCTAGGAGACACTACAGGCAAACCAGAGCACCCAGGGGAAACCCACACAGACATGGGGAGCATGTGCAAACTCCACACAAATAGTGGGTGAGTGTGGGGTTGAACCCAGAATGCTGGATGTAGCGAGGCAGCAGTGCTAACCAGTGAGCCACCATACCACCCATGTTTTCACAATGTAGTTATATAAATCCTAAATCTGCTGATGGTTTAAAACTTGTAAATGAAGAGTTCTCTCATGTGTGAACAACATGTAGCCTCCTGTTGTAACTTATCTTTTTTTCAAAACACCTTTTATTAAAGGCTCATCAATTTTGGCAATTCCATCACCAGCACTTCCAAATGAAAACAAGCAAATGGAAATCTTAGCAACTGATGCCTGGGCGTGCTGTGAGACGTTAATCATTGGAACAGAAGTAGGCCATTCAGCCCCTCAACCTTTCCCTATCATTCTGGAACATAGTTGGTCATCTACATCAAAACCACTTTCCCACGTTAGCGCCACATCCTTTTGCCATTACTATTTATAAATCAATCACTGTCTTGAAAACATTGAATGACTGAGCATCCACAGCCTTTGGGGTACAGAATTATAATGATTCACTATCTTCTAAGTGAAGAAATTCCTCCTCAGCTCAGTTCTAAATGACTTGCCCCTTTATTCAGGGACTCCGTGCCCTAGTTCTGGAAGACCTCCAGCCAGGAGAAATATCCTTTCTACATCTACCCTGTTGAGCCTTTCTGTAAGCTTCTACATGATCACCTTTCATCCTCTAAATTCCCAGAGAATACAGGCCAGTCTCCTCAATCTCTCCTATAGTGACAGGTCCACCTACCCAGAGTTCAGTCTGGTGAATCTCCATTGCAATTATTCTTGGGCAAGTATATCCTTCCTTTGGCTAGGGGACTAAAGCAAAACACAATACTCTGGATGCAGTCTCACCAAGATTGGAACAAGATGTCTGAAGGGCATAACTGTGTAGAAAGCCTCAGTTCAACTAATCTCTGATGTTTTATGGATTTGGATATACACAGTGAGAGTGGGAGAGTAGAACATGGGTACTGCTGCAGGTCTCTGTTTTAGCTTGACATGGTCACTATGGCTGTTCAGACATTTGAATAGTGCTGGTTGAATGTACCAATGTTTTGTAAGACCCCATACTTTGTACCCTCTGGAAGCCAAGTCCTACTCACCCATCACTCCAATACTCATTGACCTGGTTTCTCCCTGTCTCTGTCCAAGATCTCAAGATCTCTGCGTTCTTCCGATTCATGCCTCTTACTCATTTGATTAAAATTGCTCGACTATTAGCAGCCATACCATACCACACACCATCAAGGTCCTAAGTTTTGGAGTTTCCTCCCTAACCTCCTCCATCATTCTCTCTCTCTCCCCTTACAATGCCCAGTAAAACCTCCCTCTTTGACCTAGCTTTGCATAATATCTCTTATACGCCCAATATCCCCTTTTGCATTTCAGTGTTTAATCATGCTCCTAAGAAGTGCCACAGAACATTTTACTGTGCTTGAGGTGCCAAGCAAATGCAAGTTGTTATTACTGTTAGTTCATTAGTGCTTTGTGGACACTGTCTTTGCCTTTTAGCCCCTCTCAGGCTGACCATCGTGTTTTTTTGACCACACTCTTTGGTATCCATTAGTCATTTAGTGTAATTGCAATGCAGCATCGCACAAAAATCAATTCCTTGTCATTATGAAGCAATTTCTTAAATTGCCATCGGATCACAGTGGGTGACTCATCGACACAGCATCTGGTAACAGCACTATCACCTTGATGCAGATTGTATGAAAAAGGAAGCTCATCCGCAGCAAACGTCGCAGTCATGTCAAAAAAGGGCAACTCAGTTGCACAGGTTTGGAGAAAGGGGTCAGTCCCACAAGCTAGAAGCTAGGCTCTGGAACAGTTTCATTCTCTGTGCATTATTTCATGTCCAGCTGCTAAAACCCTTTGTGGGAACACCCAGTTCCTGGGTTAAAATAGCACACACGGAAACGCAATGGAGTTAACAAGTACTCAAAACAAAAAGCATGCAGTCACATTAAACTCATTAGACACTTAGTGCTTCTATTTGATTTCTCCTCAAAGCACTCCTGATAAATCATAGAATCCCTACAGTGTGGAAGCAGGCCATTCAGCCAAGTCAATATCAACCCTCCGAACAGCGTTCCACCCAGACCCATCCCATCCCTGTTACCCTGGATTTCCCATGGCCAATCCACTTAGCCTGCACATTTTCAGACTGTGGGAGGAAACCAGAGCATGCAGAGGAAACCCACGGAGACATGGGGGGAATGTGCAAACTCCACACAGGCAGTCACCCGAGGGTGAAATCAAACTGGGTCCCTGCGCTGTGAGGCAGCAGTGCTAACCACTGAGCCACCATGCTGCCCTGAATGAAAAGTCAAAGTCATACATTCTACAGACATGACAAGATGTCCATCATAATCTCAACTGACAAGTCCCAGTGCCATTTTTAGGACAGAGAGAAAAGTTGTTGCATTTGTGCTGACTCTTAGTTGGAGCAACCTAAAACTAATTGCTTTTCTCTCAGGAGATGCTGCCAGACCTGTTGAGCTTCTTCAGCACTTTTGTGTTTTTGTTCCACGGCGTCTCTGCAGTCTATGATTTCCTTACCCTTCAAATGTTTATCCGTTTTTCCCTTTAAAAACATACAATGGTCTCTGCCTCCACATTCCCAAAACAATTTATGCTGTTACTGTCCTCCTCCGTGTATAGATATTTCTCCCAAACATAGAATCTTTTACAGAATGTGCAACTCTGGGTTTAGAAAGAGGAAGAAATAGATTTTTTAGTACTTTCAAGTCCAGTGTGTGCAACATATACAGGGACTCTGTTATACATTAGAATGCTGACAGCTGAAAGTGGGAAGGCAATCATTTTCAGGGCTGTTCTGACGAGCTGCTAATTTCCATGGTTTAAGCTTGAAAGGTGTTGTCAGAATCCACAAAAGTACATGTTGTCACAAACCTGCAGACGCTATTAAAAATATTACCGTGTCTTTTCATTTCAATCACTCAACATCGTGCTCAAAGTTATGATATTGAATAGGAAAGCTGTGTGACATAATGTGACAAAAACCAGTGGGTCAGGAAAGATAGGTAAAGTTGCCATGGGAATATAATACCATATTATAAATCTGTCATAACTCAGGCTGTTTCCAGTAGTTGAGGAGTCATACAGACAACTGTAAATATACGTGAAACTTTTTTCACATTAAGAATTAAGAGGCTGTGGAATTCACTTTCCGGGTCAGTGTTGGAGGCAGAGGTTATGTCAATGTTCAAGATTAGATTAGTTCAGGGCATGAAGGAAAAGTGGGGTTGAAGGAATGTGGGGATGAGGTGGGTAAATTATTGAGGAGAATTTTCTTGAATGGAGGGTGAGGACCAACATAAATTGATTGGGCAGAATGTCCTGCTCCTACCTCTCAGCCTCCATGTATTTCTAAGTGCAATAATTTACCTTATTACAAGTTCTCTCTACAATAGTTGAACCTTTTTTATCTAATTAAGCGATGACTTTATAAATAGAGTTCATCTTCCTACGAATATATCCTTTAGCAGACATCCAAAATATCCTTCTATATTGCTGAAAAAGAGGCATTCTTGTCAAGGTTTCTCCTTTTTCACACATCAGGCCAATTTACAAGAACTACCAAGGTAAAGGGCAAACAAGAACACAGCACTTCTTCTGCAAGAAGCAATTTGTCTTCTGCCCCTCCCATTTTAAGGTAGAGGTAGGTAGACTTTTGTTGAGCAAGGGAGCGAAAGGTTATAGGGGGAGGTGAGAATCTTGATTTGAGGGTACAAGCAGGGCAGCCATGATGTTATCGAATGGCAAAATGGGCTTGAATGGCCTGTACTCCTGCTCCTGATTTCATCCACTTGTATGCTAATTTCCTCATGTTGACTCCTTAAACTGGCTCTGCTCCAAGTCTGTCCACAGGCTTCTGCTATCTTGGCCAATTGGTCAAGTGTTACGTATGTCTAGACAGTGAGTGTTGATGGTTTTTGTCTAAATCAATAGTAGGACATGGGTATTGCTGGCTAGACCAGCATTTACTGCACTTCCTGAATTGGCGTCAACTGGAAAGGCATCACACCCAACCTCTCTGCCATCCTCAGTCAATGACCACTCTTCGCAGGAGTCCTCGAGTAGCCAGAGTGTGCGTGTGCGTGTGCTGTTCACTGCAAAAATCTTAAATTACAGTTCACTCACTATATAACTGCAGCCAGCCTGCCAGCAAATGCAAGAACCACTTCCACTTTGCATCTCACATTTTACAAATGGCATCCTGTAGATATTAATCATTGTATTGCCACCGTGTCACAGAAGGAAATCATTGATTCAATGGATTTCAAAGCTTTGCTGGCTCAATACTAACGGTGAAGCACTGGGCACGAGCAGTTTGACCCCAGGTAATCTGTTTTACTGAGCTTACTTGGGCAGAGCTAATATTATAAGGCACAAGCAGGAATTACTATAAACACTACAGATTCATCACGGTATCTTTTTCTAATCATTCTAAGTGCACGGAATTAATAAAGATCAACTTGCAGTCAACTCTTCTTTTGAGTTTTATTTCTTCAACATCAGTGTTCATGACTCTGAAAAAGAGTCTGTCTCTGGCAACAGGAAGGAGCTTCATTAATTGACCCATGAACGTGAGAGCATTTTCTTTCAATTGTGTATGTCTGGTCATCTCATACAATGTTAGCCTCAATAGCACTGCCACAGAATCAGGCCATTTGGCCCATTAGTGCTGCTTCCTGCCCTGCTTCCTTGAATTCTATCAACATACTTTTCTTTTTCTTTCTCTCTTGTAGTGATAAAGAGCTTTTCCTGGAATGCCCTTCTGTTATTTGCTCCAACCACTTCTAAATGGCAGATTCTCATCACTCTAGGGTTGTCTTGAGAACAAATGTGTCCATCCAGAAAAAGGGAGAGATTAAATTTGAGGACTATTCAAATCAGATTTATTTATTTCACTTGCTGGGGAGCAAGGAGAATCTACTGAAGAACAAAGAAATTAAACTGTGACCCAGCAGAAGGAGAGGTAGAGTATCCAACCACCATTGAAAAAATAAAAAAATGCCTTTAGATATAGCAGATAACAAGGTGTGGGGCTGGATGAACATAGCAGGCCAAGCAGCATT
>JAHRHZ010000217.1:14128895-14164942 GCA_024137785.1 Ginglymostoma cirratum
ATGAAGGGTTTAGGCCCGAAACGTCGAGTTTTCCTGCTCCTATGATGCTGCTTGACCTGCTGTGTTCATCCAGCCCCATGCTTGTTGTCTCGGATTCTCCAGCATCTGCAGTACCTTTTATCTCTGCTATATTCTTATGATGTGCTTTATCGACCCTAACCACCCATTCAGAGAAAAAAAATTGTACCTTTTATCATCTGTGGTTCCAAAGTCAATTTAAATCTCCAAGTTCTGATTATTGGCTCTTCTGCCAATCAGAACATCCATTTTTTAAAAACAATCTCCATGTGCACACTTATAAATAGGAACTTATAGCAATAAAATAAGCTGTTGTTTGGGGAGGTGGGGAACGGCTTGACTTGAATAGTTTCACAGGTAAGAATCATCTCCTAAAGCAAACTACATCACTTGAGATGAAAGCAGCTAAAAGCAAAGATATATACCATGAAAGAAGGACTAACTGCTAGCCACAGCTGTCTTTACATACTCCTTGGTTTTGTGTTCTTCTGTTTAACCCCTCATATTCTGCATTGATTTTGACTTCAAATATCCAGGGTAAAGAACTGCAAGCAAATATAAGTAAAACTCCCAGCAAAGCAATGGTAAAAGAAAGTTACTCAGGCAGGAATTAATTTCTCATATTCTCAGCAAAGGTGTGGATGTGCATTGGGTCCAGAATAACTAATATTAAATCTACTGAAAAAGTACCATCGCAGCCAGTTAAACAAGTGAGGATACTGAAATATCAAAAGCTTGGCAGGCAGCCAAGAACTAATGAGAGAGAGAAAAAAATCCTGCAAAGTCATTGTACAAAGTGGACAACCTACAAGGCAACATTAACAATATTGTCTTTCTATAAGTCTCTGAGATAGACTGGAATCAATTAGTTCACAGCAGCGACTGACCTTGAAATTCATCTCAGAACCAGGCAAAAAAAAAATCACAGGACAGAATACATACATGCACACTAAAGATCCTTTTGCAAGAGAATAAATATTGATTATTCCAAACAAATTATATACATATAGACTGCCTTTCTGATTAATCTCCAGCTGGTGTTTCAGACTAAATTCAAAGCAGCTTGTGATGAAACAGGGAGTATAATTTTTAAATGGGTTGGATTTTATTCATGAAAGGGTCAGAAAACAAAGTAACAAAGATTTTGTTTTAAAACATCAGAGTTTGCATCAATCAATGGGCAGGCTAAGCATGGGAAGCTTTTTTGGAATACATCGTAAGTCAGAGGAATCATGAGCAAAGATTCACAAGGTTATAAAATATGCTAACAGTAGCCCAGCTACAGTCCTATGATGTTGTCAAACACAAACAACAGGCTTCTGTCAATGAGGGACCAGTGACTTAAAGAGTTATTTCCCAATGCACTGTTTTCAGACAGATGTTGTTTTAGAGGCGATTCTGCACTACTTCCCTTATGAAAGTCTGCATTTGTTGACAAAATCTAAATCCAAGTAAACAAACCCCTTACCCTGAATGAAATATTGAAGAGAATGTGAAATAGAATCTTTGTGCTGTTGATGATACCATGAACAAAAGTCAAGAGGATTCCATCTTTTGCAAACTCATTTCTCTTGAGAACAAATGGAAACATTCAGACCAAATAGCTTTCTCTATGTGACAAGTGTTCTGTTTAAATATTAAAGTAGCAGATTACAAAAGGCTGATAGAATCTGCCTCCCCATCCACAAACCCCCTCCCCCACCAAGAATTATAAGGAAAAGAATATGTTACTTACTAAACGCCGGTGCGATAATGAGGTTTGTATCTGTCATTTGGGGAAGGGTTACAGACGCTGATTCTGTCACTTCACGGTTTTTGGTGACGACAGGGTCTGGGGAGAAAGATTCAAATACGACAGAGGGTAGGAAGGAAGGAGAGGAGGTTGGGGGCTGAGGAGAGGGGCTAGTATAAGGAGATGAGGGGAGCACCAAAGGGTCATCAGGATCGTTCACCGTCTGGATCAAATCAGATATCGGAAAGGTGGAGGTAAAGGCAGTTGATGTTGGCGGCCATTCGGCCACTGTTGCTTGGTCAGCAGAGATTATAGGACCCTGCCCTATGCGCTTGGGATCAAGGTGCGTCAGAGGTTCGTACTCAAATATTTTGTCCACAAAAACCCACTTGAGGCCAGCAATGCAAAGACCCAGGCTCACCAGACAGGCCATGATGGGTATGATGCAGATCTTCTCAGAGTTTAAGCAAGTTCGCACGCGTTCCACCTCCATGCAGATGCAGCAGGTTGCAATGAGGCCGCTCAGCCCCAGCGCTCCATTCTGGCCCGCCGAGGGAGCATCCTCCGCCGTGTCTTCGGTAGACGGGGTCAGGCAGGGATGGGGGGAGGGATCCGGAGAATTTTCACTCCCTTCCTCTGACATCCTCCCGGTGCATTGAAGGTGCCACCGTTCTCTGCAACCTCTTGAGTAACAATAGGGGAAGTGAGCGAGAAGCAAGGGCGAGCGAGATGTCCAGGCATCAAATGGACAGCGACAGTGAGACCATCACCAACATCCTCTGGGGGGGTGGGGGGAAGTGGTGGGTAAAGCGGGGGTGGTAACGGTGGGTTCAGCAGCTCAGCACCTTATCCACTCTGTCTCTCCAATGAATGCACAAACGCTCAAGTCATCTCTGGCTGTGCTAGCTCAGACTTGGCTGCCATTTAGTTTTAGATTGAAAGTCGCTCCTGATCTCTCTCACCTGGGAAGATTGGTAAAATAAAAACTCCACCCACACCCACAAACACACACACACACACACACACACCTTCAGGAAAAACAAATACAAGGCAGCAGCGTCCTGTTGTCACTGTGGCTGTGCGGCTTGCTCCAGAGCAAAGCTGGAGTCATTACCAAGGAGCACCAGGTGCCCGCTGCTTTCAGCGCAGTGTGGCAGCGGTGTCATTAGCTGGGAGGGTGGGAAGGGAGGAGGAGGGGGTGGTGGTGGTGCAGAGACAGGGAGAGGACAAACAGAACTTCCTCCTCCTTCATCTGTACACAGACAGATATAGAAACACACACACTGGGGGGAGGCAGGTCTTGCAGAAATCAGACACACACACAGCACGCACCATTCAGAACCGCACAGACAGCCTGCAACTTCCTCCTTGATCCAATTAGCCAGGAATGAACCATCCCATAAGAGGAAAAAAAAGGCAGGCAGCAGGGCAGCTTCATCCCCTCCCTCCCTCCCTAGCTCCTGTAGACGAGTCAGCAATTGATTATGCTAATACACGGCAGCAGTGTATGGGCCAGAGCAGAGAGGCTGGTGGAACGAGCAGACGCTGTACCTCTCCAGGGAATGGGATTTCCTCCAGTAATTTCACTTCATGCGCTCCCACAGATCGGATGGCGTCCCGACATGCAGCTTCATCACAAATGATGACTAACAACTGAAGCGAGGATGGTTCAAGGTGGGCTAAACGCAGGCAGATGGAAAGAACTTTAGATATTTCACATGAGAAGCCTGGCTTTAGGGAGTTCCATTGCGTCTCATATAAGTTTGATGAGGGTATGGGGGATATTTATCAGAAATCCAGGTTTAGGGTGTCAGACCCAGGGAAGTACTCTCTTAAATCACTCCAGTATCAGAAAGGCTTTAATTCAGTCCCTTCCTCCTAATTAATCTGCTGGTGATATCCCTCGCTTATATTTAAAAAAGTAGATAAAATTACAGAAGGAAAGACAATTACTTCTTGGGCAGTGAGTGTTATTTGCGGAAAATAGAGAGAGAGAGTGAAAGCATTTTAAAAACAGGATACATACATTACAGAAAGTGCTGAGGGACTCTCGTCAGTAGACAAGGATGGGCTTCCAGCAAGGCTATCATTAATACAGATCTAACAGCAGATCACACAGTCCCAGCATGAATTGGACTCTGCCAATGTCGAGGACAGTGAGCTGAGAGATGGAGCTGTACGCACAGCCTATAAATACAGGAGCAATTTACCACATGGATACCCTAACCCATTTCTCATTGTGCTAAATTAATAAAAGGATTAATGTTTCCCGTCCTTTCTAGATGGACTGGGGCTGAAGCAACGTTAGGAAAAGTAGGTCAGAGAACAGAGTGACTCCTGTGCGCTGCTTTTCACAGGAATACTTCCTAACGGAGGCAATGTACTGAGGGGTGTAAATCAAAATTTGTAAAAGGTACACCAGGAGAGATCACATGATTCAATATGCACACCATCACATTGCAAGCTCAGGAGAACTCCTGCGAAGTGTCAGTGCCCAGAACCCAAATGGATTTTGTGCAGGATATTATCACCTTATACAAAGTACAGCTTCCCTTGTCATCAAAAAAGCTGAAATATGTCACTTTACCGAAAGAGGTATCCAGGAGCCAACACGATTGAACAAGTTCAAATCCCAATTTGGGAATTTTAATTCAAATTTAAAAATTTAAAACAATCATAATTTTGTTCTAAAAATGGTCACAGAATTGGTGCCATTTTAAAATGGTCCCCCCCCCCCATTTCTAAATAAAACTGCCCTGTAGAGTAGCATTACAGAATGGTTCCAGCACAAATTTGGCTTTTTGTGTAAAAGCTGGACCTCAGAAGAAGCAATTCATCTAAGTCCCTGTCATTTCCTCACAAACCTGCACTGTTTTCTTTTTTAGATAAATTCTCTTTCGATATCCTGCCTCCAACCAGCTCACAGGCAGTACATTCCAGGTCCAAACTACAAACTTCATTAAAAGAAAAGCTTCCTCCCTTAGGCTAAGTAATCTTTTAGCCATCCTAACCAGGTCTGACCCTTTTGTGTCTCTGATCCCATACCAATGCAGCTACAAATTGTTCCTAAAGGGGCTCAGAAAACCAAGCAGTTATAACAAACTACAACCAGTGGGTCAAGAAGGCAGCCCACCGTTGCCTTTTTCAGGCAGCGAGGAATCAACAAGCGATTTCACCTGGTTGATAATGTGTGCATCCAAGAATTAATATTTATGAAAGTTAGATTGGAAAATGTTCATCTCCGTGAGTTCTCAGAAAAGGGACGACAGCACAAAAGCAGCACAGAAATCTTCATTTGCACAAACCCAGACATTTGCGTTCTCTTGAATATAATTCTTTGGTTGATATGTGAAAGATATCATTTTGGTGAGGGTGTAAGGGAGCACACATTGTCTTTTGGAAGTGTCACATAAAGGAACTTCATTGTCCGTGCAGCAAGTTCCTACATTGCTATTCCAGATAAATAATGCAGGTTAAATTTGACTCCAAAAAGTAAAGCTCTGAAATGTGTCGTTTGGAAATAGGTTTTAAACTGCTACACACTGTTTTACCAGTGTTTCCTTATATCTTTATGCTGCGTCCAAATGGGTACCAAATAGTGGATGTCCTGACAACGCACTCGTAAAGGAAGATCGTGTCATTGATATGGTGTACCTGCACTGCACTGAAATGGGTACTAGAAAATGTGCGCCCATCATTGCTGTCTCTTCCTCTCTGGTTCACTGCTCTGCTTGCCATCACAATGGTTGTATCCCTTGCTCCTGAGCAACTCCTTGCTGCCTAGCTTGCCATTCACTGAGGGGAGTGGAGCAGCGAGCAAGTCAAGGGCTTTAAAATTCAAATCAGGGACACCAAGCTGCAACACAAAGGAAAACTTTAAGTGTGAAGCTATTACCCAGGTCCTGCGGTCATCACTGGCTGTAAAGCCACAGGCAATGTGATTGCATGGTGCCTCTTGCATTTTTTTAAAAAAAAATAAGGAACTCATGGATGTGGGAATCACTGACTTGGTCAGCATCATTACCCAACTCTATGTGCCCTTGAGAAGGTGGTGGTGAGCTGCCTTCCTGAACTGCTGCAGTCTGTTTCACGTAAGTTGACCCATAAAGCCATTGGCGGGGGGTGAAATCCCCGATTTTTACCCAGCAACAGCGAAGGAACGGCGATATATTTCATGTCAGGTTGGATTAGTTACTTGGAGGGGAATTTGCAGGAGTTGGTAGCCCCGTTGTCCTTCTAGATGGTAGTAGTCAAACATTTGGAAGGTGCTGTCCAAGGATCCTTGATGAATTTTAGCAATGCATTGCTACTACTGAACATTAGTGGTGGAAGGAGTGGATATTTGTAGATATGGTGCCAATCGAGCAAGCTCCTTTGATCTGGATGTTGTTGGCCTCTTGAGTCAAAAACAGAAATTGCTGGAAAAACTCAGCAGATCTGGTAGCAACTGTAGAGAGAAAGCTGAGTACCAGAACTTAAGTTCTAATAGAACTTCCAAAATATTAACTCTGCTTTCTCTGCACAGACTTGCCCAGTTTTTTCAACAATTTCTGTTTTTGTTTCTGATTTCCAGCATCCTTGGTACTTAGGTTTTTTTGTTTAGCTTCTTGAGTGTTGTTGGATCTACACTCATCCAGGCAAGTGGAGAATGTTCCATCACAATCCTGACTTGTGCCTTGTGGATAAATGGACAAGCTTTAGAGTTAGGATACGAATTACTCACTGCAGGATTCTGACTTGTTCTCGTAGTCACTGTATTGATGTGGCTAGTCCAGGTCATTTTCTGGTCAATGGCAACCCCAAGGATGTTGATAGTGAGGGATACAGCAACAGTGGCACCATTGTCAAAGGGTGATGGTTGAATTTCGTCATTGGAATTGGTCATCGTCTGGCACTTGTATAGCGCCAGTGTCAATTGCCACTTGTCACCCCGAACCTGAATGTTGTCCAGGTGTTGCTGCATTTGGACATTGCACAATGTTCAGCTCCATTTGTGACAATCAGCAGTGAACATCCCCACTTCCAACCTAACAATGGAGGGAAGCTCATTGATGAAGCAGTTAAAGAAGGTTAGGCCTAGGCACTACCCTGAGGAACCCCTGCAGAGATATGCTGGCAAAGTATTGTTGCAATGGCAATAAATGCAGTTACTGTTATATCGCTACCTCATTTGAACATAACGTTTGTTTCTTTACTCCAGCCATTACTACACTGTTTGGCTTTTGAACCATCATGTCTTTTATAAGTTAATCTCTCCTGCCCTCCACTCTATCAGGGACCTTCCCTCTTGTTCTTTCTGCCCCTCCCCATTACCACTGCATGAAAACAAACTTTATGTTTCAAAATTTCATTGACTTGAAACATGAGCTCTGTTTCTCTCCGCAGATGTTGCCTGTCCTGCTGAGTTTTCCAACATTTGTGTTTTTGTTACCAGCCCTCCTTATGGTTTGACAAATAGCCAGTTAACGTGAGGTTGATTGTGGTTTCTGGGAGCCAGAAGGTAGCTGCAGAAGTGCATCTTTTCTAAAAAGATTGGGGCTAAAATAACTGGCGAATACATAGGTCAGTGTTCCGGAGTGTAGTGGCTGGGTGCGTTTATGTTGTACTTTTTAATCTATTTGTTCATGGGATGAGGGCATAGGATTAGGTCAACTTTTATTGGCCATCCCTAATAACCCCAAAGATTGTGGTGGTGGGGTGCCTCCTTGAACCACTGCAGTTCTTTAACGTACGGATATTCACAGTGCTGTTAGGGAAGAAGGACTTGGAACCAGCAAAACTGAAGGAACAATGATATCGTTCCAAGTGGGAATGGTGTGTGGTTTGGAATGGAATTTGCAGGTAATGGCGTTCCTATGCATCTGTTGTCCTTGCCCTTCTGGATGGGAGTGATCGTGATACAAAATCAAGATACAGTTGAAGAAGCCTTGGTGAGTTGTTACGGTTCATCTTGTGGGTGGTGCACACAGTTTCAATGGTGTAATAAGTGAATATTGAAGGAGGTTGTATTGGGTGCCAATCAAATGGACTGCTCTGTTCTGGATGCCATCAACCTTTGAGTGTTGCTGGAACCGCGTGCACATGGCTGTGTATATCTCTGTTCAGTAATTTGATATCGGCACTCATAGGAGTGAACAGCAACAGGCTTTATTGAACATAACTATTTACAGTGGATGATATGAGAGGTCTTTCAACCCATTTACACTAAATCTGCTCATTTCCAATACTCAGAGGAACAAGATCAGCTCCAGGTAAGAGGAAAGGTCTGAGAGGGGCTACTCTGGTTATCAGGGTGTAGGCCGGATTGTGGAGTAATCCGATCAGCCATGAGCTTATTCAATGAGAGAGAAGGCTGAAGGGTTGAGACACCTACCGTAGTTCGTAATGTGTATTTCTGTACTTTGCACCCTATACACCTTATAAAATAGTGATTATGACCCCAGACTCTCTGATGCGACGTCGGGGAAAGGCATCAGATCTACACAGGATGACCACTGGGCCTGCCAACATCCACCCTGATCAAAGTCTCCCCCTTTCACCCCTTATTCTAGGAACTGCAGATACCTGTGTATGGAGATAATGTCATTCATATCCTCGTGTTGGCAACATGCAATACAGGTAAAGCAGGCTTCCTGGGTTTTATCATGTCTCATCGGTTTCCAAAAGTGTTTGTGAAACTGAGCAAACAGACGGGAGGGAATGGGTCTGTGAATCTACTGTGGAGTACATCTACTTTCCATCAAAATGCTTTGGCAGCCTCTCACTGGGGCAACTTTTCCATCTAGTGTTGCAGTTAAGTTGGATGAAGTGGTAAGGTGTAGCTCTCCTGAATTTAATTAGAAACTGGGATATTCTTTATTTCCTCCCATGCATCATGGTCAGATGCACGTTGATGGACGAGAGAGTGTCCCCAAGTGGTTTGTAGGCACTGGTTAATCCACCCTGATGCTCAGAGGGTGATCGTTACAAAATGTAAAACTATCAATCATTGCATTAAATAAACTCACTTGTGGCCCTTCAGAGCTAATTTCACACAATGCTCAGTGGAAAAAGATATGCAAAGGAAGTTCTGACGTTTGTACAGACCATTGTAGCACATCTGCTCATTACTTAGCACAATGTTGCAACGACGAAAATCTTTACCAAGCTTCTTCTTTATAAGAGCATGCATTCGTAAAGAAAATTACACATCCTTCTGACCCAAAGTCTTTTGGAGCCAAGTAAGCACTCTAACTGACATCACTGTTGTAATGTAGTGAAGTGCAACTTGAGTACAAATAACTAATTACATTTTTCTAGTGCCTTTGACAAAAATTAAACATACCGAGGCACTTTCATCAGGAGATTATAGAAAAAAAGATGACACTGGGCCACAAAAGGAAATATTAAGTAAGTTGAGTGAAAGCTTAATCACTGAAGTAGATATTACAGAGTGCCTTATAACAGGGCAGAGAGGTGGAGGAAGAGAATTCCAGAGCTTGCGCCAAGGCAAATGAAGGCATAGCCAGCAATGTTAGAACAATTAAAATCAGGGATGCTCAACAGGCCAAAATTATTATAAGGAAATCTCCAGGAATATATCCAATCCTTGTGGGCAGCTCTTGGCATCCATGAGGTGGTCTGGAACCTTGCTGTTAGAGGGAGACTGGCAGAGCCAGGTCATCTCCTTTATCACCCATGGGTGCTTTAAGTTTTTGGCAGCTACATCAAAGCAGGTGGTAACTGCAAGAATCAGTCCGTCAGCTCCTGACAATGAAATGCTGCTGCTTCAGCCCCCACCATTGTGGGCAGTGAGACAGGGCCTCCCGGGTTGTGTCGTATCACTTATTACTGCACAGCTGGAGCTAGCAGTGCACATCAGTCAAGGTCTTTGAGAGAAAACGTTTTAAAAACTGTGTCGAATGAGGCACATATTTCGTGCTGTAGTCAACATGGGACGCCAGGCCAAAATGATGACTAGAATTTTTGATAGACTGTAAAGGAAACAGGAAGGGAAAACAAATAATCTCAACCAGAACTGCAATTTTTCCAGGGAGAATTGTAAAAAGAAAATGTTTTCTGGTGGGTTCTGCGACTGTGCTATATGTATTCTAAACATGTCAGCTTGGATCAGTGGATGGGACTCTGCCTTCTGAATTCAAGTTCCAAATCAATGATGTGCATACACAATTCAAGCCAGCACTTCCACCCTCCACCAACAGCATACTGCACAGTCAGAGGAGTCATCTTACAGATCTGCCATTAATTCGAGGCCTGTTCTGAACAATGTCAAAGATCCCATTGTCGAGGAGGAAGAATACTGTTTGTCTAACACTTGCCACTTGACAATACCACAGAAAAATAGAGATTATTCATCACGTTGCTGCTTTTGTGATCTTTCTTTACACAAATCGGGTATCATGTTTTGCAAGAATTGTGCCAGTTGCTCAAAAATGATTCATTAACAATAAATCACTGCATGGCACTCCTGAGGACGCGAGAGGGTCTGTATAAATGCAAACATATTTCTTTCTGCTTTGACTTTTACTGGACTAACACTGGCTTTGTACAAATTTTAGATAAGTACAACAATTCCCAAAATCACTTTGCATTTTACTTATTTTAATCAATCAATTTAGACATATTTTGACACATCTCCAGGACAGGTAGGGACTTAAGTACTTTTCAGATGTTTTCCAATCAATCTGTTCAGGGATGGTATTGCATACCTCTGGAGTAGGTGGGACTTGAAACTGTGTCTCCTGGCCCAGAGATAGGAACACTTATCACTGCCCCACAAGAATCACTTAAGCACTTTTAAAAAGATATGAGGTGGAAACCTTATGGGAATTGTCCATCAGCACAGCTTCGCTTGCCAATTCTATAATGAGCGCGGCTTAAATTATTTTAATCGGTTGATGAATGAACAGATCAATCAATTAATTGATGAGTAATCTGAAAAGAGCAGGAATGACAGCAAGGAAAAGCTGTACATGTTGCTGAAAACGGTCATTGTTTTGACAAAGGGTCATGGGTTCCTTGTTCCTGTAGAAATATCATGAGCCTCCAAATCTCACCCAAAGAAGCTGTTCACTGTAGCACCTTTGGAGGCACTGCCTATACTGCCTCTTAGGTAGGGAGCATAACAATGAAGTTGCAGGTAGGCAATTACTCCACAATTCCACACAACCAGGCAAACTGTTGGGATGGCAGGGCAAAGTATCTCCAACTGTTTATGGATGTTTCCTTGTGAAAGCTTCTGTACTCGCATCTGTGTCAATAAAGAAGCTACCAAAGAACCACAGTTATAAACCAAAGGCATCGGATGTCAACATTTCTCTGCAGCTTCATAATACTAACAACGCATGACTATACAGCGCCATTCAGGAATTAAATTGAGGATTTTTGGAACAAGAGGCAATACATACAGTCCCTTATATTGGCATCATTCAATGAGAGAGTGGCTGACCTCTTTGATAATTCCAGCTACCTGGTAAAACCTGACCCCAAGGATATTGTGGCAATATTGTGTTAAAAGCACAGCACACAAGCCAAGGACAAAGGTCAAAGTGATCCTGCCGAACAATAATAAAAGCAAAATAGTGTGAATAATGGAAATCTGAAACAAACACAGAATGCTGGAGAAACTCAGCAGGTATGGCATCACCTGTGGAGAGAGATATAGGGTTAAAGTTTCAAGTCCAGTATGACTCATCTTCAGAACAGAACTTCCTACGCAACAATACCTTCAGTCAAACAAATCTTAACACTGTGCTTCACTGTCCCATTCTGTCATAACATTGCCCCTTTGTTAATGGGATGTTCCATACCCCAGTCATTGGGAGCTTTGCATCTGTGTAGCCTCCCAGCACTGAATAAAATATAAAGCAGGATCCTAATCACAGACAATTACTCCTCACAGCTGTTTTCAAATTGAAAAGATGAGGCATAAATCACTCTTTAAATGTATAGTTAAGAGGAGCCATATGTATTATTTATAATGATGAAAATCTATAACATGTTGCAGCATTGCTTAGGGAAGCAGCTCTGGAAATGGCTATTGGCTGAAGAAGGTTTGCCAGTCCATTAAGAAATGAGCTTTTAATCCTGCACACAAAGCTCTCTCAGCAATAGCATTTATTAACAGAAAAGCCTGCAGCCTTTGAGACAGACCCGAACGCAATAGAAGCATATTAGCGACAGTTGAGATTCAGTTTGAATTGAGTGGCCTCCTGCTGCCTTTTTCCTCCTGACTGATCAGTGCCTGTGGCCACCACTTATCTGGCAGGGGGCATTGAGTCCTGACACACTGTCAGGTCCGCAGACAGAGTTCCAGGTTGGGGGGGGGGGGGCCCCAACAGCTGTCCACCAATGTAGGATGGTTGATGCTAGCTCTCATTATCACCAAGAACACAAGTACCACCATTCAAAGGACCCTCTGAGCCAATATGCCATGAGCTACATGTCAACTCTCACACGAGTCAGAACAGAAGATGATACAGGATTCTTTCTGCATCTAATTAGTCCAGTTCATAAATTAGTGGCTGATCAAAAAAAAAATGAAGGACATTCTCCACGATATGCAAACAAAAAGGCTGCTAATTCTCCCCTGGGGTACTGACACTAATTTTAACCTTCACCTTGGTTGTTGCACCTTAAGCCTGCCATGAACACCAAGTGGGTCTTTTTAGATAGATCGGTATGAAAATAATACTGTTTTCTCAGAACAAGCTGAACAAAAGCTCACATTTATATATCCCCTTTAACACAGTGAACTATCTCAAGGTGCTTCACGGAGCATTCACCTAATCCCTGATGCCAAGTCACAAATGGAGCTATTCATAGAGTCATAGTCAAAGAGGTCTACAGCATGGAAACAGGCCCTCCGGACCAATCTGTCCATGCTGCCCAGCTGTATGGAGAGGTGACCAAAAGCATGTTCAATTCTGCAGGATAAGGAGTGGAGGTAACAGGGAGACAGATAGAAAGGTGGAAAAGCTTAAGTTGGGAATTCCAGAGTTTCCTGTAGACAGTTGAAAGCCCAGCCATCACTTATGGCAAAGGGAGGAAGAAGTCAAAATTGGAACAGTGCAAAGATCGCAGAGGGGCTGAAGGAGGTCACAGAGATAGGGAGTTGGCCATATGTCACTGTTGACCTTTAAGGTTTTCATGCTTGAGGAATCAGCTGTCATTCACTGTTTAGGTCAAGGCATGAAGGATGGCCACTTATTGAAGGATGGCAGCACCCAAGGACCTTTGCCCCATGAATAACTTGGCATTGGAGTAGCAGGTGTAACCGCTTGGGTCTATTAGAGTCATGGAGGTCTACAGCACAGAAAAAGGCCCATCAGCCCATAAGGTCTGTGCCTGTCACAAACAACCACCTAATTGTTCTAATCCCTTTTTTCAGCGCTTGACCCATAACCTCGTGTACCTTGGCACCATAGCTGTACATCTAAGTACTTCTTAAATGTTCTTATTCTAGCATTTAATTGGATCATCTGTGATTTGTACTGTACTTGCCCACTTGGACAAATTTCCCTGATCACAGAGTCTTCATCAGAGCAGTCTATAGGAAGGCAAAACAGAAAAGTAACAATGGCATCAACCAAAGTCACGTGTCACACATTTTGTTCAGCAGGTGATGAGAGCAGTATCCAAACAGAAATGAAACTTTTGGGACGACAGACCTCCTGGTGGTTGGCAGCTTCATATCTGCGAGTTCAATCAAAGGTGTCTTGTGTCTGTGGTCATGAAATGTCACTGCACAGACACATTCTTTAGGATGCAACTTGCAAGACAACCTATTTCTGCCATGCCCAACTTTACAATTTTCTCGGTTCCATCTCGTTCTTTGTTCATTTTCATTCAATGTCTATCTGCTGAGCAACTCAGTTCCCAGGTTGGTGATAACTTCCTACTGCCAGTACCCAGGAAAGTACATTCCAGCATAGACAGAGGCCACTCAGCCTATCAAGCCTGGTGTATTTCTCCGTTAAGCCACCTAATCTGACCTCACTCTCCTGTCCACTCCTGAATATCCTACCTAATCTTTTCATATCCTACTATTGTTTGGCTCACCTTGAATACTCGAGTATTCCCAGCTGGTCTCAAGCTCACCCCCATCCTTTTTAACAGAACCAAGTCTAATACCACCAGTCTGTTCACTCCTCAAACTCATATTCCACCGAATCCAATTCAGTTCTAACTCGCTCGCCATGCCCTTCATATCTACCCAATGTATGTTCTGGTACCAAACATTGATTGCTTGCATTTGGAGTAGAATGCTGTCCCCAATCCTCTTTCCTGTCCAAGTCAAAGGGCCTAACCTAATTAGCAGTGGTAGAGGATAAACCACGATTCAGTCCTAGTAAGAAGTGGATCTTGTCTTAATAACAATATGTAGGTTATTTCACGACAGCAACGGGCCTACGTTACATTGACTAATTAGGCATTAACACAAAGATGATACATTTATATCCTTTGGGACCTCATTATAGACTGCATCTCCCCCAAAGACTGTGATATCACCAGATTGGGCGGAGCTTAATGCAGTTTCAAAATTAACTCTTTCAGAACCACCACCTTATATAACAAACCCCACTCCTTCTCTCATTCCATGGCCTTTAATATCACACCTAATCTGGTCCCAATTCCCTGCTGTCATCCCATAGCTTTTAACAACTCACCTTGTCTGATCCCACTCCCCCAAAATAATCTTTTGCGCATCCTTCAGCTATTCCTCAGATTCTTGACAAAGGTTGGTTACGTAGGAAAGATGATGTTATGAGAAGTATTAGCTGGTATTGATAACACCCATATCCTTTCCAGTTTTTCCAGTGTTATCCAATACTTTTATTTACTGTCAAAATTAATCTCAGAGACATAATCAGTAAAAGAAAATTCACAACCTTCTGTAGCTTGAAGCGAGAGGAAAGAAGAAAGTCCAGATGATGAATACACAAAGACCACATGGGATTGTGACCAGTAAGCACATGGAGGATGAATGGCCACACATATAAGCTGGACAATGTGGCCTGATTGTGTGCAAAGTTCTGTGCATTTCTGCTGTTGGACTAATGATATATGGAGTGTTTAACTGTCAAAGTTGAGCAGAAAATAGCAGATACCTGTACAACCAAACCCACCAGCAGAAAGGACACATTTCGGAAAAGAACTTGTGTCCAGTGGAAAGAGCCTTTGATCTGCATACCATTAAGTTCACCCAGGATTCACTGTGGTCGCTTCTGTCATTGGGCTGCATGCAGCTAATTGCATGCGAGTCACAGCATGTTGTCTGTCAACTGATAACAATCAGGCTCTTTGAGGCAAAAGAAAGCACTTTTCTCAAACTCTCACAACATCCGGGATGATTATCTTCAGGGATCCACGCCATTGCCACTATACTTTGTAAAAAAACCACAGGTTATCGAAACTATAAGGTTTTAAACATACAGGGTTCAAATTCAGAATTATTACTGTAAATCCAAAGAAATGTTTTCACCCAGAGGGCTTTGAGAATACAGTCTGCTTTACCAGAAATGGGCACTGAGGCAGAAACTAGAACACTGCTTAAAAAAAAAATGGAGTTCTGATTTTAAAAGAATGTATACAAAAAGGGCTTGCAAAGGAGGTATTGAAGAGATGATCAAATAAAGCTTTATATATAATAGATTAGATCTTATCTTTCCTACCTAGGTGGTAATCTGGTGGATCAGGTGACCCACCTGTGGGAGAACAAGGTTGAATTTTATCTCAATTTCAACTCAACAGGTTCTACAATGCACTGATCTGCTCCCTAAGGTTACTTCCCAGGTAGTGAACCCACAATTTGCAAACTTTCCAGTGCCTTATCCAGTTAATTTAACAAACAAAAAATTGGGTTCTTGCAATCTGGACACCAGCAAAATGACATTAATTACCATACCCCAACTGCTCTGGATCACTGCAGTCCATATGGTGAAGGTATTACCGTAGTGATGACACTTAGCAAGTCCCAGAAGTTTGACCCAGCAAGGATGAAGGAACAGTAAGTGGGGTGCAACTTGGGAAGGTTTGGCAATGACTGAGTTCCCATTACAATGTTGCTCTTGTCTGTTCAGTCGCAAAGATGATGGGGAAATGATTTATTATTTCTTATTTAAGTGATCTTTGGGCCTACCCTGGAAGAATCCTTCCTTTGGAGTTAAGCTGCCCACAAAAGGCAGAATAAACCCAACACATCAAACTACAGATCCACCTCCCTACTCTCAATTATCAGAGGGATGGAAAGTGCAATCAAGCAATGTCTATCACCAATAAGCTGCTCATCAGTACTCAGTTTGGACTCCAAGGGGAACGTGTGTCTCTAGGCCTCATTATAGTCATTACAAACATAGAGGCATAGAGCTGTGCAGTACAGAAATACACCCTTTGGTCCAACTCATCCATGCTGACCAGATAAGTGGGTAGTCAGTTGACCATGAAGTCTGGTCTACACTGTCATAAATTGTTGTGGGCAGACCAAACAAGTGCAGCATGGGATTTCTTTACCATTCAGTGGCAGTTCCAGCAGTGGGTACTGTCAGGAATGCAGGCAGTTTCAAGAAAAAGACTCCAGTGGATCCTCAGACCCAGGTAAGGAAGGGGCAATGGACAGAAAGGGTTAAGCCACTGTATGGACGATGGTTGAGGTGTGTGGAAAGGTGGGTTTTAAGGGCCACAACGGGGTGGAAGAAGTTGGGTACTGTCTTACAGAGGCGTGCCCCTGATGTGCAAAAGTTTACCCCCACTCTGATGACTGTACATCCCCACACTCCCCACCTTCCATCCTTCCATTTGAAAAGGTTTTTTTTAACAAATTGGAATGCCCATTCCTGCTCAACTACCCATGCCAACTGTTTTGTGGCATGGGCAGAGTAATACTGGGATCAAGTGAGCTTTTACCAAACTAGGTTGACGTTTATTTATCTATTTATTTATACATGATGGTACTTTGGAAGGCTGGACACCCATCCTACACCTCCACTGATAACACATATGGCAGAGACACGTAATATCCAACCTGCTGTGCCTTCCCATCACCAACAATACCAAACCAAAGCATGAGGTTTCCTTCATAGTGCCTAACCAAGACATCTGAGAGGTTCAAGTGTCTCTCTTAAACCTCAGGAGGGAGTTCAGAAGTTTGTAGAAGTGTTTGGCAAGTACAAACTAATGGATAAACTATCTATTGTTTTCTTATTAACTATTAAAGTGGCCTGTTCTGGAATCTGAACAAATTAATCAACAATAATCTTGATTTTTTTCTAAACTGTTGCTCCACAGTAAATGTAGTTACTTCATAATGAAATCTGCTTTGTATGTGGAATTATCTAGGTACTTCAAACCCTCTCGCTGCCCTATTTCATATCACTTATCAGCTTATCCTTTGTCCCTCATGCATTGAGCAGCTTCACCGTAAATATATCTATGCTATTTATCATAATAATTCCTTGTGGCAGCTCATTCCACATTCCCACTGCTGTCTGCGTAATGAGGTTTCTCCTGAATTATCCATCGGATTTATGGCGACTGTCTTGTATTTACGGCCCCACATTCTTGTCTTCCAGGTAAGTGGGAATATTTGCTCTAGCTCTACACGATCATCACCTTAAAAGACCTCCATTAGGTTACCCCTCAACCTTCTCTCTTACACAGAGAAAAGACAGAACTATCTTCTCCATTGAGTGCAATGGAGCAGTGAACAGAGCTGGTTAAACATTGCATGAGTCAACATTTGGAAGTCAAACAAGCAACTCTGTTCCCTCTACTTTACAAATTGAAAATAGCACAAGCAGTCAAAGACACTTTTCGAATGGACAATGAATTGTGACTCTAATAAATACAGCGGAGGCCTCATTAATCGACATCTAGTCACAATTTATCAGATGTGATCGGGCAGGTAGACACTGACAATTTTTATTCCAGAGTACATTTGTTTTGGATCAATTTCAGAATGACTCAGGGAAATAAAAACAACAAATTAAAATGAGGCAGCATTGCTTTAAATAGCGAAACCTCAATTTTCCGTCAGTTTGCACTTCTGCCTCTTTCTGCCTTTTTCTCCCCCTCCGATCCCTATTTCTGGGACCTTCTCTGCTTTCTATCGACAGTTCCTTACCATCTACTGTTCTGTACCCAATTTGAGGGAAGGCTGATTGAAATTAGGATGGTGGGGTATTGGCACTTTGGGGAAATGACCTAGCCTGGGCTGCATTACAGCATTTCATTGCTGCTGATGTCGCTTCTGGTGCAGAAACTTGTGTGCATAATCCAGTCTGACACTCCAGTGCAACAGCTTTGTTGGTGGTGTTTGATTGATCGATTCATTGATTGATCGATTGATTAATTAATTTATTTATTTGTTACGTGTACCTAAGTACAGTGAAAAGCCTTGTTTACGAGCAGTGCAGGCAGATAATAGTAAGCAAGGACATACAGATCGCAGGGTAAGAAAAAAAAACACATGGACAGAGGCACATAGGTTACATTGCACAGGGCATGCGCTAGGCAAAATCAACATTAGCAAGATCAGCATATTTGAAGTTAGAGAGTCCATTCATCAGTCTAATAATGGCAGGGAAGAAGCTGTTCTTGAACCTGCTGGTATATGTGTTCAAGTTTCTGTATCTTCTGCCTGATGGAAGAGGTTGTAGGAGAACATTGCCAGGGTGTGGTGAGTCTTTGATCATGTTGGCAGCCTTTCTGTGGCAACAGGCCATGTAAATGGAGTCCATGGATGGAAGGTTGGCTTCTGTGATGGTCTGGGCTGTGCACACAACCTTCTGTAGTTATTTATGGTCCTGGTCAGAGCAGTTGCCATACCAGGCCATTGTGCACTCAGGCAGTATGCTTTCAATCGTGCGTCTGTAGAAGTTGTTGAGGGACCTTATGAACATGCCAAAATTTCTGAGTCACCTGAGGAAGAAGAGGCATTGTTGTGCCTTCTTGACCATCGCATCTATATGGGAAGTCCAGGACCCGTTGTCATTTAGCGACACTCCTAGGTTTCTCAGGTGAAATGTAAAACTCATCAAGAGTCCTTTGATGACGCATCTCAATCTATGATTTTTGTTTAACCACCTAGAAGGGCCAGGTCAGCAAATGCATGTTTCCCTCCAAATCACACACCATCCTGACTTGGAACTAGATCACATTCCTTCACTGTTGCTGTGTCAAAATCCTGAAACTTCCTCCCAAACAGCACTGTGATTGCAAGATAACAAGGTGTGGAGCTGGATGAACACAGCAGGCCAAGCAGCATCATAGGAGCAGGAAAAGTTGACGTTTCGGGCCTAGACCCTTCATCAGAAATGGGGGATGGGAAGAGGGTTCTGAAATAAATAGGGAGAGAGGGGGAGGCGGATAGAAGATGGATAGAGGAGAGGATAGGTGGAGAGGAGGCAGACAAGTCGAAGAGGAGGGGATGGAGCCAGTAAAGGTGAGTGTAGGTGGGGGGGGTAGGGAGGAGACAGGTCAGTCCAGGGAGGACGGACAGGTCAAGGGGGCGGGATGATGTTAGTAGATAGGAGATGGGGGTGGGGCTTGAGGTGGGAGGCGGGGATAGGTGAGAGGAAGAACAGGTTAGGGAGGCGGGGACAAGCTGGGCTGGTTTTGGGATGCGGTTGGGGGAGGGGAGATTTTGAAGCTTATGAAATCCACATTGATATCTGATACAACTGTAGCACTGTGATTGCACCTATGTCACACAGACTGAACTGGTTGATGAAAGCACCCTTAGGACGGGCAGTAAATTAAACAAAAAAGCTCTTGCTGCAGTCACCCAGTCTTTACAAGCAAGACCAATAAGAACCAGTGTAAGATGAAAAGAATGGGCACACATACATGCCTGTGACTAGATAACACTTGTGCTGCAGCCTATTTTCATTAATCACAATTTCTTGATAGAGGCCAGTATTACTCGTAAACCTTTGAGGAAAAGTCCCTGAAACCAAAAGCTCTGTCCAAATCTATATTAGAAAGAAATAAACTGTCAGAACCTTTTATCTTGTACTCATTAAGAGATTGATTTCCAAGCAATTCTAAGTCCATGCAGTATAAATTAGGATTCCCCTTGATATCTGGTATTCTTGTGATTCTGTCCTGATGCATCCAAAACAAAAAGCTTTGACAGCACATTTATTTTTTCAGCAAGTATTCAAGTTCCATACTAAAGGTTTAAATGAAAATTTCACATTATCAATCTGACATTATGATGCAAAATTATTATTCAACCCTGAAGAGCTATATTCACAGGTGATATTTCCTTGCTAAAAAAAAAACAAACTGCAGCCAAACCACTTGTGTACAGTATCTCACATTTACAATTATCTATCATCTTGAGTCTTCTTCATATTCAGAGGTTTCATTTCCTTTTCTTCTTTAGGAGTTCACAGGCAATTCATTTGCTGTTTTTGATATTAATCTGTTTCACAAAACCAGTGATACCTGGGGAGAATATTTTCTTTAAATATTTAATTTGATTTAAAGGTTTACTAATTTTGTACATACTTCCTGGAGTTGTTGACAGAATTTACATTAAATAACTGTTTAAAATCTGAAGCATGCTTTGCCCTTTTGGCTTTGGTCAAGGAAATTTAAGAGGAGTTTTTTTAAGATTCACAAAAGTCCATCCTATTGACAATTCAAGGTTCTTCCGCTCCTTCCCTGACCACCACTCTTCTGACCACATTCTCCTCTATCTCCAAAAGTACACTTGATTACACACTACCTCACACCCTTGGTGCTCTGCAATCCTGGGTGTTCCTTCTAGCCATGCACTGCCAAGTGCTCCTGCTAGGTGACACCTCTGCCCTCATGGTCCAGTCAAAGGCTTCCTGTCACTGCCTGATTGGCATTAGATTGGAGGACTCTCTCTGGAAGAGGCAGTACAGGTCTCTCACCAGCTTCCTAGCTGGCTGACGAGAACCTCTACTCCTCAACAAGATTTCATCCTTCAACACAGTTCACAACAGTGTCTCCAATCATAATTCCTCTTTAAGGATTTATAAAATTAAATGAGAAGGTTTTTGTTTAAAGTTGTTATAAGCTGGAATTCTAGGGGCGGTCATGGCCTAGTGGTATTATTGTTGGACTGTTAATCCAGAGACCCAGATAATGTTCTAGGGACTGGGGTTCAAATCCTGCCACAGCAGATGGTAGAATATGAATTCAATAAAAAATTAAGGGCCTAATGATGACCATGAAACCATCATCAATTGTTAGGAAAACCCTATCTGGTTCACTAATATCCTTTAAGGAATGAACCTACCATCCTTATGTGGCCTGGATTACATGTGACTCCAGACCCATAGTGATGTGCTTGACTCTCAGCAGCCCAATGGGAAATTAGGAATGGGCAATAAATACTGGCCTAGCAAGTGACACCTTCATCCTGTGAATGAATTTTTTAAAAAATTCACTACTTGAAAGGGTAAAGTCAGGAGATGCAATGACAAAGTTCAAGATGAAATTAGTAAATATATGAAGAGGAATTATTTTCGGGGGAGGACAAGGCGAGTGAGACAAACTCAATATCAATTTTAAAGAGTGGCAAGGAATAATGAGCTGAATGATCTATGTACGGATAGCGGGCAGAGCAAGTGATTGGGAGTGGGGATAGGATGTAGGCCAGGTATATTAAAGGCTGTTAAAATTGAAAATAGGCCTCTAGATCTTCACCTATCATTTGCCTCAGTCTTGTGACAGAATCACCAGATCTCCCTGCAGGAGACATCACTCTCAGTGATCCCTAATTCAATTTTCAATAGGGCCCACAATTTAATCATACTGATTCACACTGCTGTGCTGGACCATGCGAGCAGCCGAAACATCCGCTGTTGTGTCAGGTTAGTCTTTGTGTCCCAAATTTGTGGGGTGCAGCAACATGACATGAGCTTGATTTCTTTCTCGATGAGTAGCAAACTGTAATGCAGCTAATGTCAGCAACTGTGTCACAGTGTTTAAATGCCAGTTAATCTCCTAAAATCTTCTAGATATTGCACTAAACCAATGTAATCTAAAAGTACGATATAGATTATGCATGGCCCCTGGACTCCATAATACACGCTTCTACCACAAGTCTGGTAGGAGCTAAATAAGATTATTTTCAAACGAATAGCGGTCATTGCGGAGATGGAGGGATTTAGGAATAGAATTTCAGAATACTGCACTGAGAAGACTCAAGGCATAATTGTAAATGGTAACGAGCTTTACAGGAAGCTAAATAGTTAGGCAGTGTTACTAGAGGAGGTTCCAGATCAAAACAGGAATGGGAATCGCCATGACATGGTTTCTGAAGAGATTGCACATTTTGTGAGTATTGCACCTTCAGAGACAAAATTAAGTGAATAATAGGCTCAAGCTGTATTCACCTACAAAATACCAGACACTGAACTTCACAGTAAGTGAATTTATTGAAGTTTGAAATGCATCACACAAGGAGGCAATCACGCTCTCTGTTAAATGCAAGTCATTCTTTAACCCCCACTTCTGCTGCAAATTTAGGTCATCAGTACTTAAAGTGGTTCAAATTCTATGCTTGGAATCATTTTGAATGTTCTTTTTAATGGCCTTCTCATTCATATAATCTACTTTACTTGATGTACCAGTAGCTATTTAGTGGCAGAGTACGGTGTATCATACAAAATAGCAGCTTTGAAGGGACATCAATGAGGAAAAGAGAGATTCTTTATCACAAACTTGCTGGCAGTGACTCACTTAGACAATACCAAAACCCCACGGACCACCTGTTAATCCCACCCTACCTAATTCCAATTGCAGCAACAAAAGACAATATCATCAGAATTGAAGGGAATCTATGAAATCTACAATTAGTTACCTTTGCACTTCTAAAAGTAGTGAAGTTATCTCCATAACTTTTTCTTAGGAACCATCACGTCAGAAACAAGAATATGGGCACTTTGATAATATAAACATTCATGCAACAAAAGAACACATTGATTTGAAACCCTTCAGTGTTACAAAAATCAACACCATAATCTTTGAGAAACTAATGTTTCTCTTCCATCCATATTAATCAACCAATATCAACTGCAACACAAATCAATTGTGCTTGTGACCACTCATGCCACACCTGCAGGGGTTAGTCTGGCTCTGTGACATCCTGTGAGTGGTGGGGATGAGAGTTCTGCTGTGTTCTCTCGTTTGGACTTGACTGTGTCATTACATATCAGTGACATACGTTTCAGACCCCTTGGAGGACCCTCGAGGAGCACCACTGCTTTGTGGGCTGCACTTTGCAAACCACAGCTTTCTTAGTTTCTCCCACGCGCGCTTTGGCTCCAGATTATTGCCAGACCACTCCTACACTTTGCTGCTGGCCATTAGCCACGTCACTTCATCCAAACTAAATAAAAGGACCCACATTCATGGCACACAGACAAACAGATACCTGGTACCTTTATGACAAACCAGTAAATCAGTTCTACTTGTATGATGTTATGGAACTGTAACGGTCCTGTGTTTTAGTGCACTAACTTTACCCAGTTCATGGAAATAGGCCACCTGCACATAGTCTATCTATCAATGTAGCCAGTAAACTACAGGACAGTGCAGCAAAGAGTTGAACAAAATCAGTAACAGGCAGTAAACACTGCCATTGTCTGAATTGAGGTGACAAAGAATTATTATTGGGTCTCCTTGCTGACAGTTGTATCTGATATAGGGCAATAAAGACCCTGTGGGCAAATTGATAAGAGTGTTTCTGTTCCCTTGTTAACCATACACAATTGAAGAAGCACCATGAGGAGTAGAGAAATCAAATTCAGAGCGTTGTATAAAGAAACTGGACCTGCAAGGATGAGGCAATGGTTCAGAGGTGGTAGTGGGTGAGGAGGAAATGTGGAATGTGTTCAGGGGCATGGAAGAATGGAAGAGAGATCCAAGGAAGGTCAAAGTTAGGGTGTGGGATATGAAGCAGTGAAGGTAGAAGGGCTCAGCTTCCTGGGTGTTTGGTTGTTGGAGGTGGCAATCATTGTAGGAATGGGTTTGATGGAAACAGTCAATTATGATAAGAAAACAAGATGCCTAGAGGGCATTGCCAGTATTATCCATGTGTGGATCCATCACAATGTACTGACTGGCACAGTGGGTACAGAACTTTGAGTTCACCGACATCATTTCAATTATCCCCACTAAGTGAGATCTTGGGCAATATCATTTACTCTGCATAGTTGGGAAGGTCAGCTGAGCTTGCAAGTCCTAGAGTTGCGAGTACAACTCTGGAAACTAACACGGGTGCTCAATTTAAAAAGGGAACAAGAAAAAGCACATTTTTTCTAGGGGAGTTGGAAACCTCTCCTTTATTGTGGAAGAAACGATGTGTGTGAACCATGAAGCATACACTGAACTCTCTGACTGAGCTAGTCTGAACAAATAATGATGATGTGTACGTCCATTAACTGTATAAATTAATAATTTGAAATCAGTGTAACCTGAAATATTTCATAAGTGAAATTTAAACTTGAAAAAATACCTTTGCCATCAGGGTACTCTCAAGTCTCATGTCAATGGAAGTGGAGCTGAGTAGTTAAGTGCTGGCAATGATGCAGAGTCTCTTCATTTGCCTACCCATTCCTGCTATGTTGTCAACTCACTGTATGTTTCACCACTGAAACATCCTCTGTCTTGTGATCATGCATATACGCCCACACCCCGGCACTTTAAATTGAAATTAGAATCTTGTGGGAAATGGGGAAAAGCAAGAGAGCAGAGATGGCAGAGTGTTCTAGTTCCATCATCAGAAATGGTGTACACCACTGGCAAAATTCTTCATCAAGTGTTTGATAAGATTACTTTTGAAGTTCCAACAGTTACGATTTTGGGGTAGTCAACTGGAGCAGTTCGGTGAAATTGGACATGTAGAGGGAGGAACACCGTTGGAGTGCTGTGGGGAAGGAGTTGGGGTAGGACAAGACTGGTTGGATTATACTTTCAAAGGACCCGGATAGACAGGATGGGTAAATGGTCTCCTCCTCTGCTGCTTGATTCCTAAAATATGATCTGAACTACTTACAAAATTTACAACTATTGACCAAAAGACCACATTGGGATTGAATCACTTGTTGGCTTCATGATTTGCAACCCTTTGTACTTGGTTCCCAAGATCTCTCATCTTCTCAGTTGAACAAAGAGACTGTGTCCCCTTGAACTAGGGGAAGAAAGAATCAGGTTTTAGGTCTAAATGATCAATATTTACTGTTGCTTAAGGATGGCTATTATAAAATCTCCCAAGATTGTGGCTTTAAATTGAACATCTGCGCAGCAATTTAGAATGTATCTCAACCACAAGCAGTAATACCAAAAGCTCACATACAGGTAGTCAACTGTGGAACTTATACTTTAGGGGTGAGGTTCACAATCTGTTTCAGCAGACTCCATGGATACCAACATTTTATAACAGCAGCTTTCTAACGAGCTCTACTGCACATTATTAATGGAGTGCATTATGGATTTAATCAGCAAGACACGGCAACTGAACAGGAAAATGAAAATATTACAGAAAATGACTTTATTAAGGAGTGCAGCAAGCTATGCAGGACGAATGCATGTAGAATAATAGGAGAAAGCTTTATTTGAAATCCATTTCCAAACCCTTCTCTTCTGTTGTCAAAAACATTGCTGTATTTAACTTAAGAGTCTCCAAGCTGCAGTAAATTGAGAAAATTTCCAAATGGGGCAGGCACCGAGTGGAAAAGAGCACCCTGTCTTCATTCTTGTTGGCTGGGGTGGGGGTATATTGGGGACAGCTAGTGCTCAGGATGAGGATTAAATCCTTGCCATTCAAACCGATAGTGGGGGTAGCGCAAGATCATGAACCCCTAAATATTCTGAGGAATAATATTTAATCTTCTCATGACTGATTGTTTAAACAATTCTTCCAAGGGATGACGGTGTTTGTGGCAAGGCCAGCCTTTACTGCCATAGATTCACACAGCATGAAAACAGACCCCTTGGTCCAACCGGTCCACGCCAACTGTAATCCTAAACTAAGCTAGTTCTACCTGCCCTTGGACGTTTCGGCACTCTACACCAGCATCCCACATGATGACAGCATTGCCTCAACAGCTTCTATACTCAATACCTCTAATTGCTAATTACCAGACACCATCCCACAACTCACCCGCTTCATCTTTGTCCACTTGACTCCACACCCAAAACATTCTGGGTAACAGTGGCAGACTTCCCTCTCTAAAGGGGCATTAGTGACACCAATTACTGGTTGTTTCACTGTTACCGTGACTAACTCAGTCCAGCTTTCAATTCCAGAGTTAACAAACAAACTTAAATTCCATCAGCACCTTGGGTGGGATTTGAACCCATTTCACTAGGTCTTCAACCTGACTATTACTAGTCCAGTGATGTCACCATTACACCACTGCTTCCTGATGATAGCTTTGCCTTCGTAGACATCAAGAACTGGGTCACTTCTTGTTGCTTTTGCTTTACTTTGGCAAATTTTACACTCCACCAAGCCATCAACCTCCCTTCCTCACAAGGTTGCCTCGGTGGCAGAGTACAGGTCCATTGGTACCAAGTATCCACTAATATCTTGCCCAAGTGGGCATTATCTACCTAAAAACTTGGACAGCGAGTGATGGGCACTGGCCTCGCCAATTGCCAATTCTCAGTCAGTACTGCCACACCCACCCCCTCCATTTACCCCACCCCATGTAGTAACTGGGGAGTCCAGCTGATGATTCCAATTCAGGGTTTAGGGTTCAAGCAACATTCAAAATCATCCCAATGTCTCCTTCTGACGCCAAAACTTTACCAACTTAAAGAAATCACAAGTTCAACAAGAATGAAATAACGCCCTGCTCAGAACATGGCTCATGAATTTAAAAAAAAAAGTGGTCTTTTAGTTTGTCGGATGCTTGTCAGACTTTATAAGTTCAGGTCACAGATTTCTGGAACAGAGAAAGAAAATGATTTCCTCTTGCTCAATTACTTAGACAGGCTTCAACACAGACTCTGTGCTTTTGCTGATAACGAGAAGAGGTTTCCAGTTACTGCAGAGATCTTTATGTTCCTCACATTTCAGGAATGGGACTTCTTGCCAAAAAAAAAATCAAGTAGAAAAAAAGAATCTGTGCAAATGACACTCCGTGTGTGAACACAGCAAGTGGATCTAAGCTTCCAGATTTCTGTCTCCTTTTGAAAAGGAAGTTAACACTTGAAATTGGGGAAGTCTTTTCCCCTCAATTTAACTTTTGGGATTTTGTTATTAAGATAATGCACACAAAGCACTGCATTTCATACTCGAATGACCTCACACATGTTCAAAGTCGGCAGGATGCCTGCTAACCAACATACCCAAATGCATTCTCAACTGCAAAGTATCTAAATTACATTTTGCAACAGGATGGGTTCCAACAAATCTTTCACGGTGTTAGTAGCTTTCCTGCTATGTTCATTGAACTCTACTTCCACACTTGTAAATATTAAAAAAAACATAGCATTTTTGAATGAGATTGAAGGCCGATGAGGGCAATGCAATTTAACTTCACAAAGGGAGGGCGATGTGACTCCAGGTGTCAGCCCCTGCCATGTTCTCCAACTAACACACTTCATGCTTGAATTATGCAGGGCAGGAGACAAACATCAATGGATTTATCCAGCGGACTTCAATTCGCCAAAAGCACAGATACAATAACCTTGCCCAACATATACTTAGTACTGTGAAACTAGAAACGCTAAAATCAGATCCTCTTTCAGACTTGCTAACACAGGCCAAACACAACACCTGCTAACAGCCTCAATAAATGTTATTTAATCAGAGTATTTAAAAAAAAAGCTTTCAAAATATGAGCGCCAAATAAATGCTTCACTGCTTAGGATTTCACAGCAAACATTTGTTTTTGGCAAAGTTTCACTTCAATATCTTGAAGTGATGTTAAAAGTTGTAATAATTTTCTCAAAGCATGGCACACCCGCCTCTGGAATATTTCAGATTTGAAGAAGTGCAGTAGTTTGTCTGTGGTTTTACGTACGTGTACAGTTTTAACCAGCCCTAGGGTGCAGGTCAACAACATAAGAGCACAAAGGTGTTTACACAGAGATTAAAGTCATCAGAGTCATCAGCAGACATTTCTTCCAAGAATAGTCTGGTGAATGTCATAAATCACAAAAGCAAAACTTGACTGGCTTTTACTGAAGGCTGTCCTCCAATCAGTGCTCATGTTTGTTGTTTGCCCCAGCCATTATATTCTGCCCTTTTGTTTTACATTTGTGGAATTTAATACAATGAGAACTAGGAGCTGTCAAAGCCCAACAGTGATGACACCATTTGGTAGCAGGACCTTTCAAGGGGAGGCTATGTCCTGGTAGTCTTATCACTGGACTATTAATCCAAAGACCCGCATAACATTTTGGGCCTGGGTTCAAAGCCCACCATGGTAGATGGTAGAGTTTGAATTCAATAAGATGAATTGTTAAAGAAGGAAAAGTCTAATAGTGACTATGAAACCATTGTCAGGCAGAACCCATTTGGTTCACTAATTCCTTTAGGGAAAGAAATTTACCATCCTCGTCTGATCTGGTCTATATGTGAGTCCAAACCCATTGCAATGTGGTTTACTGTTAACTGCCTTCTGGGCAGTTAGGGGTAGGCAATAAATGCTGTTCTAACCAGTGATGTCCACTTCCTATGAATGAACACTAAAAGAAGCATAGGGCCAATTGTGCGGTATCTCTGGTCATTTGCTTTGTGCTGAGAAACTACGAAACTTGTTCAGTTTTGCATGGTAATATTACACTATCATTGGTGGAGTGGAAAGCTATGTAAACATCAAAAAGACAATATAGCGTAACTTGTCTTTGCCAGTCCTGTGTGTCCATGCAAGAGTCCAGTCTCTGGTTCCCCTCTTGTTGAGTTATGTTGGATTGCTTGCATAGGCTGTCAATCTCTTTTCAAAATGCTATTTCATTTTGCAGCGGCAATTGGACTAGGGAGCACAGAGATAATTTTGTCTTCATTTTAATCACAATTGCAGACTCTGATCTGATATTTAGATTTGCATTCTGATATTCTGCACTCACATTTGCGTGTGTCACAGTGTAGTAACACCCTCCAGCCATTGGTAGTGCTGCTGTGCTTGCACTAAGGAAACGTGCTGTTACAGTGTGACAAATGGATAGTTCCCATCATAAAAGTGGACACAGTTGGTTCTTGTGGCACAGTCGTATTGTCTGTACCTCCAGCCCAGATGAATCCTGGTTCAAAGCCTATCTGCCCAAACATATATCATAACTTCAGAAACAAAAATAGCTGGGAAAAGCTCAGCAGGTCTGGCAGTCCTGAGGGAGGGTCACTAGACTTGAAACATTAACTCTGATTTCTCTCCACAAATGCTGCCAGGCCTGTTGAGCCTTTCCAGCAGTTTCTTATTTACAGCATCTGCTGTTCTTTTATATGAATAAGTTGATTAAAAGTATCTAAACTGGACCAACAGGACAACTCAAGCAAACATTTGCTGAGGGGGACATGGTAGTGGCAATGTTACCTCGAGCAGACATTCCTGGTGGAGCTTACATTCAAACCAATAAAAAACCTAGCTAGTCTCAGAGATGCTGAGCACACAACTGTCATTGATTGTTGTAAAGACCCATCTAGTTCACTGATGCTTACCAGTGTTCCTGTATTGTGAGGCAATTGTAATAAATTGCTACATGCAAACAGTCCCCAACTTGTAACCAGGCATAAACACTGTTATAACTCAAGCATCAATGTGTGGGGCAAGGACATGTTACTCCCTTAGTAGTTAATAGAATCCTTTACAAACACAAAACCTGGTTTCAAGTTCCACCAGCTCAGGGTGTGCCATACACACTGGACAGATTGATTAAAAAGAAAATATCTCAGTGGATCCAGACATTTATAATGAAAGTGCTTGACAGATAACATTCATAGATGTAAGCGGTGAGAAACTGGTCCTTTGTGGTAATGAAGAATTGATAATAACAAATTGGCTGATTTTTCATCTCCCAGGAAGTAAAGGAAATCAGTTGGCAGTGAGAGGTAAAAATGGTCTGTCAATTCATCAGCACCTACTTTGTACCATCACTCAAAACTTGTAATATGTTGTATCATATTTAAGAACATGGAAAATAAGAGCAGGAGTAGGCCTTTCAGCCATCTGAACCTATTCCATAATTCAATATGATCATGTCTGATCACCTAACTCAATCTCCTGTTCTTGCTTTCTCCCTATTCCTTTGATCCCTTTAGCCCTAAGAACTATATCTAACTGCTTCCTGAAAACATTCAATGTTTTGACCTCAACCGCTTTTTGTGGCAGAGAATTGCACAGGCTCAGCACTCTGAGTTAAGAAATTTCTCCTCATTTCAGTCCTAAATGGTCTATCTTGCATCCTTAGACAATGACTTCCGATTCTGGATACTTGGTTATCGGGAACATAATTCCTGAGTTTACCCTGTCTAGTTCTATTAGAATTTTACAAGTCTCTATGAAATAACCCCTCATTTTCCTAAATTCCAATGGATGCAGTCATAACTGATCCAGTCTCTCTTCATATGTCAGCCTTGCATTCGCAGGAATATGTCTGGTAAATCTTTGTTGCAATCCCTGTATAGCCAGAACATCCTTCATCAGATAGAGAGACCAGAACTGCACACAATAGGGGCAGCACAGTGGCTCAGTGGTTAGCACTGCTGCCTCACAGCACCAGCGACCTGGGTTTGATTCCATCCTTAGGCAACTGTCTGTGTGAAGGTTGCATGTTCTCCCTGTGTCTGTGTGGGTTTTGCTGGGTACTCCAGTTTCTTCTCACAGTCCAAAGAGGTACAAGGTAGGTGGATTGGCCATGCTAAACTGCCCATAGTGTTCAGGGATGTGTAGGTTAGGTGCGTTAGCCATGGGAGATGTAGAGTTAAGGGGGAATGGGTCTGGGTGGGAAGCTGATTGGAAGCCCAATGATGACATGATGACATGATGGGCTGAATGGCCTATTTCCTCACTGTCAGGATGCTATGGAATACTCCAGCTGTACAACACACCATAACAGACAGTCTGAACAGAATCAGTGTCTCTTTGTATGTCAGTCCTACTATCCCAGGATGAGCACTCCATTCCTATTTGGAACATTGTTTGCAGATTGCTAGCTTTGAAAAAGTCAGTTTAGCAGACCCCTGCTCTCATATTTCTTGCTGATGTATCATGAAGATTAGTGAGACAAAAAAAAACATCCGTCACTGCAATCTGCAGTACATTGCAAAATGCAACACTAAAACATTTCCACCACTATGCAAAACTAAAAGCAGCTTGGCTTTTAAGTCTCATTTATATTAGATAGTTATGCATAAAAATCTGATTTGTTTGATGTTCTTTCATTGTTCTATACAGAAATGCTAATAACTCACGTCCAGCATAAGAGGTTGCATTGTTTAAGCTGTTACTATTGAGTAAGTCCTCTCATGAACATTAGGCATTGGGCCAACTTATATCTAAATTCTCTCTTGCTACACATCTATTTGTTTCTAAACGGGCAGTCGTAATGGGGTCACATTGCTGTTGACTTTTCCCTATCACAGGATATCTGGTGTGCTGAGACAATTTGGGGTAAACAGCCAGTATGAGTGAAAGTGTCAAAAGTAGCAGTTGTAAGGCCTGCGATTGTGAATTAGCAATAGACACACCACCACTGATACAAATCAATGTAAACTCTCTTACCGGGTGTTACCGCTATGTTGCTAATAGATCGGTCTTCACCCTGCTGGTTGATAGCTTCACACATGTATTCGCCAGCATGCGACGGCTTCACTTTCCTGATCAGAAGTTCTGATTCCTTCCTGTAAAGGGAGGCAAAGGTCAAATTCACTTCTGGGAAGATAACAGGTCGAAAGCAACGCTAATAAAAGTTGAATGGCTGTTGTGGAGAAGTTGCCAGGTCTTGCTGCAGTGGAGCGAGGTATTCCTGAGGCTCAGCTGTGAATATAAGAACTGAAACAGGAGGAGCAGAAGACTAATGCTTCAGATTGTCACATCTCCTCTGCGTCCAATGTGATCATGGCTGATCTTGAGCTTCAATCCCATTTCCCCATAACCCCTCGATGCCCTGAGAGATCAAAAATCTGTCATAACTACAGAAGAAACAGGAGCAGCAGTAGGCCATTTGGACCGTCTAGCCTCTTCCAGTCAATAGGATCATGGCTGATCTCATGTGGGCTTTGACTTCATTTTTCTGCCTCAACTCCCTTGCCAAACAAAAAAATTGTCCAGCTCCACTTTTTTTGTCTGTTCGATGTAGCTATTGCTGGCTGGGTGAATGTTTGTTGCCCATACCTGGTTGCTGTTGGGTATATTCAATGCCTCAGCCTCCACTGCTCAATGGAAAATAGAATGCCAACAATTATTGACCCTCACAGAGATGAAATTCTCCCTTATTTTGATGGGGTGAACAGCAAAGGTCTTTTCCCTAAGGTGGAGGAGGGCAAAATGTGGGGGAGTGGGGGACAGGTGCATATTTTTAAGGCGAGAGGAGAAAGATTTAGAAAAGATGTGGGGGTAACATTTTTTACACATAGAGTGGTTCATGTGAGGGATGAACTGCCATGAGCTGGTGGATGCTGGTACAGTTATAACGTTTAAGAGACATTTGGATAAGTACATGAATAGGAAAGATTTGGAGGGATATGGGCCAAATGCAGGCAAATGGGACTAGTTTAGTTTGGGAACATGGTTTGCATGGACTAGTTGGACCAAAGGGTCTGTTTCCATGTTGTATGACTCTATGATTCTGTCTTAAATAGGAAACCATTCCAGATTGCCTCCTCATTCTAGCTTTCCCCCACTGGGGGAGACATCCTTTCAGTAATTACACTGTCAAGCCCCCTCAGAATCTTGTATATTTCAAGAAAGAACACTGCCCATTCTGCTGAACTTCGATGGCTCTGGGCTCAACTGTCCCTCATAATAATTCCTCTTCAACCCAAGAATCCGCCAAATGAGCCTTCTCTGAATTACTTAACCTTTTGATTGACAAGAGAGTTGAGGGTTGTGGAGACGGGCAGAAAGTGGAGTTAAATATGTATCCCTCCTTAAATAAGGAGACCAAAGCAGTGTACAGTCCTCTCAACATGGTCTCAAACAAATCCTCCTGCAGTGGAGAGGTGAATGGGTGTTACTAGGCTTCTATGCAGGAGTTAGGAGCATGCTCTACACTGCTGTGTCAGCAATCGTAAAAATGGCAAGTGCTGCAGAGACAAAATATTCACCGCCTAATGTACTATGGGCCTCTTTGATAACAGTAAATTACTTAATTAATTTCACAGCTAAAAATTAAGCTTGCCATTCAGTTTAATTCTCGGCCTTTAAGCACAACAGGATTAATTTTATGTCGCAATGTTGCAGTTTTTATTGATACTTGAGTCTTGCAGCCCAGAAAGGTATCTCACTAAGGCCTCCAACTACAGCAAAGACTCGCACCAGTCATGAGGAGGTGGTTTGCTTAAGATATGCTCCGAGCTTGGGCTTGAACACATTGTTGGGAGTATACAAAACAATTAATCCCATGCCTAACTGAGGGACATGTACTTGATGCTAACACTTTGTGACAAACATTGGAAAATTCTCCAGCTCTGACATCTTTCATTGCTGTATTGTCTCTCTCTAAAATTGGTTCATTGATAATCTCTTTTTGAAAAAAAACTAGATCTCTGTAGCAGTCTAATTTTTATAAAGTGGTTTAATGGCAAGGGCTTCAAGCCCAAATCTGTTTTGCTTTAAGCATTCTAGCATGTTTCAGCTTTTCTTGCTTTCCAATTTACCTTCTCCCTCTCGGGTGGGTGAGATGCAAATAGTCATTTTTGTCCCCTCCTCCACCAACTCAGCGGAGAGTAGGAATGCGTGAACATGCACATATTCTGTGCACCTGTATACGTGAAAAATTTAAATATAAATACTAGCTAATTGCAGAAGCAAAGCCACATCCCACGGTTTAGTAGCACAGCAGACTGTGTGCCAACTCAAGGATGAAGAAAGACAGTCCTTATCCCTACTGTGAGATGTATTAAGGGTTACATGTAACATGAAATATTAATAATATTCTTTTTGTGAATCATTTATAAATTTATGTTCACTTGGTACTTTCAGTTGACACAATGGGGAAATACATTCTTGAAACTTTTGGGGAATGGTAAGGGAGGGGATAGAATCTCACTGATATTAAATCTTTGCTGCTTAATGTTTGACACAAATTTAGGAGACAAATTCACTTCCAAAGCTTCTTGTGAGCACTTTGCACAAGCTGTTTATCAGCAGGTGTTGGGAGACTTCGAGTTTTCAGTTCCAATTTGATCTGGAGAGAACAGATCCAGTCGGTTGCCTATCTGAACGTGAGCAGATTTGATGTCAAAACACAGCATCAGTGGGCCACTGCATACAATATTGCTCATGACGGCACTCCACACACCTTTCAACAAACTCAACGGGGTGGTGACTTATTAAAACAGATATTAGTGTGAGCCCAAGTGTGAAACCAATTCAATTTTGTTGCCCATTAAAAGGGCTACAGCAGAGATGTATGTGTTTGTGTTCAAAGAGAGGGGGGGGGAACAATGCAGCAACATATTGCTATCACGTTGTAACAGAACTGAGTGGGAATTATGTGGGAGTGTGTCTGATCTAAGACTAACTTTCCTCAGGTGTTGCAGAGATTCCTGTCATTCCTTAATCAGAGAAAAATCTTCAAGTGAGAAAGATAGAAGGGATAAGGACTTTCATTTAACAGCACCTTGCATATAAGACTGGTCTCCATGGAGCTTCTGAAAATGGGTAAGAGCCACAAAATTGCTGTTTACTTGGAGTCCAGTCAAATGTAGTCCCCATTTTAAGTTCTGGTTGTCGATTCACATTTAAATGACTGAAGTACTCATTTAAAGTGATTCAAAGGAAGAGAACGTTGCCTCCGAATCAACAAATTATGGGTTTGAGAACCACTCCAGAGGTTAGTCTCACCATTCCAGCACAGTACTGAGGAATAACCACATGGCTGCAGCTGGCATCTTTCAGATAAAACATCAAGCTAAGGTCCAGTCTGCCCATGCATAACAGTTGCTTTGGCTATAATCAAAAAACAGAGAAGTTCTCACAGATGTTCTGGCCTATATTTATCCCTCAACCTACATATTATGACAGACTATCTGAACATAATCACTTGTTGTGTGAAGGATCATACTATGTACAATTTGGCTGCCAGATTGCAACAGTGATGACCCTTCCTAAGTATTTTACAGTTATAAAGTACTTTGGGAAATCCTGTGGTCATGAAAAGCATCATATTAATAAAGGTCTCATATTTTTCACATTATCCTTTGGAATCAACTATAAGAATTATTAAATTGTTCTTATTTTGTTCACTGCATGATTACATTTTGTTTCAATTTGTAAGCTCTTGCCACAGGCAAAAGGCTTGATTCATGTCTGCTAAATTGGCTAATCCCAACCAAACAAGTGACAGGGGTGTTACAATTCACCTCTGTGTCTATGGACTGAGAAAGGGAAACACAAGCCTATGTTATCATTCCTCATTACTACCTAGTGATATCATGTACATGATGATGAAGAATAAAATAGGTCTTCCTGTGCAATGCCATCTTAGTCAAATATCATAGTGACAATTACTATTTCATCACATATGGAAGAAAGCTATTTGAGCAATTATAGAACATAGAACATAGAACAATACAGCGCAGAACAGGCCCTTCGGCCCTTGATGTTGCGCTGACCTGGGAACTAATCTAAGCCCACCCCCTACACTATCCCATCATCATCCATATGCTTATCCAAGAACTGTTTAAATGCCCCTAATGTGGCTGAGTTAACTACATTGGCAGGCAGGGCATTCCACACCCTTACCACTCTCTGAGTAAAGAACCTGCCTCTGACATCTGTCTTAAATCTATCACCCCTCAATTTGCAGCTATGCCCCCTCATACTAGTCATCATCCTAGGAAAAAGACTCTCACTGTCCACCCTATCTAATCCTCTGATCATTTTGTATGTCTTTATTAAATCCCCTCTTAGCCTTCTTCTCTCCAATGAGAACAGACCCAAGTCCCTCAGCCTTTCCTCATAAGACCTTCGCTCCAGACCAGGCAACATCCTGGTAAATCTCCTCTGCACCTTTTCCAATGCTTCCACATCCGTCCTGTAATGGGGCGACCAGAACTGTACGCAATATTCCAAGTGAGGCCGCACTAGCGTTTTGTACAGTTGCAGCATGACATCACGGCTCCGGAACTCAATCCCTCTACCAA
>JAHRHZ010000217.1:14165342-14198496 GCA_024137785.1 Ginglymostoma cirratum
AGGCCAGGCAGCATCAGAGGAGCAGGAAAGTTGATGTTTTGGGTCAGGACCCTTCTTCAGAAAAGGCCCTTTTTCTGAAGAAGGGTCCTGACTCGAAATGTCAGCTTTCCTATTCCTCTGATGCTGCCTGGCCTGCTGTGTTCCTCCAGCTCCACACTTTTTTGCCTCTGACTCCAGCATCTACAGTTCTTGCTGTCTCAGTGAAACTTTATTCCCTTTCTTTAATAACTTCTCAACCATCTTCTATTTGGTTTCTTCATTTGATAATCTTGTTCTTGATCTACCTGTGTCTGTCTGCAAACTGACATTTCTGCTGGTGAAGCCCTCCCTCATCCATCTGATACTGTCCAGACTTCACTATTTCACTGCAGTCCCAGTTTGACTCCATCCAAAATTCAACCGTCCATATCCTAACCTACTGCCTTCTACTTACTGATCTTGGCTTTCAGTTTACCATAACCTCAATTTTGATATTCTCATGTTTAACCTTTTTCTGGTGTCATCCCTTCCAAATCGTGTTGTAGCCACATAAATGTTCCATTCTCCCACTGTTGCTCTCTGTATCTGTCCACACTAACTCAACATGAGCATCTGTGCCTTCAGCCATCCTGACCCTAAGCTGTGGCATTCCGTCCCTGATAGTCGCTGCCTTTCTATCCCCATTTAAGGCATTTTTCAAAGTCTCCCCCTCTCTCTGACTAAGGTCTTAATCTCCCCAAGCATTGTGAGACATGAGAGAATGGAGGGTTTTGTCAATAAGGGATTAAATGCCAGAATACAGAGAATTAATTGAGGGTACAGCCTACTTCATTGACATTGTCTATGTTCTACCTCACCTTGAAGTAGGTCTCTACACGGCCCAGCCACAATTCTGCCACCTGCCACTATCACCCCAGCTCTTCCCAGCCAGAGAAGACCAAGTGGTAAAGGTGGAGGCCCCAAAAGGAAAGCTAATGAGGCAGATCGAGATGGGACTTGGAGATCAGGAGGGAAACCTAATGAGATCTGACAGAATCAGATTGGCCATCTCTTTTACAGGCAGCCCAATTTTGAAGTCAAATCCAATGGCTCTGAGGAAGGGTCACCGGACCCGAAATGTTAATTCTGATTTTTTTCTTCACAAATGTTGCCAGACCTGCTGAGCTTTTCCAGCAACTTCTGTTTTTGTTTCCAATGGGTGTCATATTGGTGCCAAAGCCTCAGTTTCTTTCGACATGTTAGATTACTATTGTTTCCTGCAATGAAGACGAAGATGACACTGGGCAATTCATCTGTTGGCTAAACAGCATAATAATCAGCATGTTTTGTTTGAAAGATTTTCTTTATCCTGAAGTCTGGTTTAGCAGGTTTTAAAAAGCTAAAAGCAAGCAATTTACAGGGTGAAATAGAAAACAGTACTCCAGGGAATGTTCAGAAAATTTTTGTATTTATCAATCTTACCTCAAAATTGCATGAGGCAAATCTGGGAGACTTGTAAACGTCAACCTTAAATCACCACCCCTCTCAGCTGAAGTCAGAGACTGAGAGAAAGAGGGGTGGTCTTGACCTTCTCTAATGGCATCGTGGGTCTACTTACAGCACATGGACTGTATTGGTTCCAGAAGGCAGCTCACCACCGACTTCTTAAGGGCAAATAGGGATGGGCAATAAATGCTGACCCTGCCTGTGATGCTCATGTCCCATAAGAACATAGATAAAAGATGAGAAAATATCCAGGCTCCTCAACTCTACCGAACAGGGTGCAAATTAGAGTGAAACAGATTACATTATGTTTCAAAACTTCACTTAATTAAGCAGCATGTTACAGATATCCTTAAAAAGGTAACAACCAAAGTAACAATAGATGTATTCAGCTCTAACTGTGGGAATGAAACATATAAAGGAATGTAAGGCTATAAGCTCCTAGTAACTGGAAGTGAGCAAAGAGACATTTAGAAGCATCAAACAGACTGACCCTCTTTTAAATAGCTATTATCCTCCAGGTTATGGAAGCAGAATTGAGGTACACAATTTTTTTTCAGTGAGACAATGCCACACAAGTGAGACATTTTATTTGTCCTCCAGACATGGACAACACCAGCAGGGGTCACATTTATTACTCATTCTCAGCTAGCAAGAATGGGACATAGAGCTGGACTGGATTCACACATTACACAGGATTTGATCAGAAAAAAAAACGGACAGTTTGATTTTCATTTTAAGCCTTTAATGTGCTGGATCACATGTTACCAGAGCTACTTAGTTCTGCAACACAACTTGCCAACTTGGAAAATGAACTTATGATTTTCAGGGACTAATCCAGGACTCTAAGCACTAAACCCAGGAGAGGGAAAGTACTACAGAGTGTATTGATAATCAAATAAAGGAAGAACCAGTCAAATAATAAATAGGATGAAGACACTGTCGCTTTGATCAAAGGATGCATCTTAAGAAATCTCCTGCCAGTCAACAGTAATCCCAGAAAGATACCACATTCAGAACTGGACTTACCTTTTCTTCCTCTTTATCCTGATTTCTTTGGATTTTTTATTACTGATCAGTTCTTTGCCATCTTTATACCATTTGAAGGTGGGTTGTGGATAACCTGAAATGGCTTCACATCTCAACACAAGCTTCTTCCCCTCATTCACCACCACATCACTCTTCAATGGTTTTATCTTTGGAGCTGAAGCTGAGAGATAAAAGAAGAAGGAGCTACTGGTTAATCTGCTGTCTCCTAAGGGTCAAGTAAGATGATTATGATAGGAACTGGGCTAAGTATTCAATCCCTCAAGCCCGTTAATTATACTAAACCGCCTGGAGTAACACATAAACTCTTGTCTGACAGCTTGATGATATTATCCATAGGACTGGGTTTTCACCTGTACATGCAAACATTGCAAATTGCTTGCCTATTACAGAAACTGCAGGAATTTCATCTCCATGTCAACTTTGGCCTTTGGAGTTGCAGCTGGCGCTGTGCATTGGCTTAAAGTGGTTGTCGTGAACTAGTTGCCTGAGTTAAATTGGATCTGATCTTCTCTATTGACTTCATTGAACAGAGGTATAGAGCAGGAAGCCAGCTTCCCCTTATCCACTACTGCCCAAATGAAGTCAAAAATCGACAAGAGATACCATGCACTGAAACATTATCAAAGAGTTAAGACTAGAAGCTGTTGTTTTAAAGTACTTAAAAACCCAAGGTAGTTTCCAACAATCCCGTTGTGAATGTGACAAGCCGAAGCCTATTTCTTGGTTTACCTTTAAGACTACATTGAACAAGCCAACATTGCCCATTGCATTGACCCCCATTAACAATTGGACCTTCAAAGAAGAAGAAATCATTAATTTAGTAACACTGAGCAAAGGAAGTGAGGTTTTGGAAAATAAAAATGGATGATAATGGAAGAATTTTGTAGGGACATGGCAACTCCAATACCATGATAGAAGTTTTCATTTGTAGCGGAGGTCAAAACTAGGGGCCATAAATATAAGATAGTGACTAATAAATCCAGTAATGCATTCAGGGCAAGCTTCTTTGCAAAGAGAGTAGCTAGAACATGTAACTTGCAACCACAAGGTGTATTTGTGGTGAAAAGCATAGATGTAATTAAGAGGAAGCTCAATAGGGAGAAAGAAATAGGAGAATATATTAATAAGGAGACATGAAGAGAGCTGGGAGGAGATCTATCAGAAGCATTATCCCTGCCGAACAGTTGGGCTGAGTGGCCGGTTTCTGTGCTGTACATTCTTTGCAATTCTACTTCAGACTGCAGCTCTTTTTGATTTAAATGTACGTTTATCAGTAGAATTCAGACAGAGAGAACATACTTTGCATGCTGTATGCAAAGTGATCCATAAGCATTTATTGTTTGGGAGAAAAGTGACTGAAACATTTAAGCTCTTACAAAGTCAATATTTAGAGCCATTCAATAGCCAAAGCACAACTTTCATTAATTGCTTTAATTACAAAGACACCTGGAAGCCAATTATATGCATCGTCCTCATTATAGTTGTCACTGGTCCATCTGCCTTGAGCTCCCGCAACATCTGCACAATAATAACCCCCACACTCCTAATTAACAAATAGTTCAAATATGCAGCACTGAAGTGTTATGCTCATTTAAATTCAATTATCTTGAAAATGTTCAAATAAAAGCTTTTCTTAGAATAAAAACAAATATCTTGGAAAGCATTCAAAATGGTTGAGACCCAATAGCACCATTTCAGTAATGAGGGTGAATTAGCAATGAGGACCCTGAAATTACACAGTGGGATATCAATGCACAATCTCCCAACCTGTTCGACAGCAGTTTCTGTCTCTCCTTTCTTACTTCTCAAAGGCGTCAATACGGTGTTTGATGTTGTCATCCTTGTGTTCAAAGTTCTCCACAGCCTAATCCCACCCCATCTCCGAATGTTTCTCTAGCTCTGCAATGCTCCCAGAGCTCCATGTTGCTCCTATTCTTCCCCCTTGCACAATGCGATCCCACCCCTTCAGTAGCAATTCCTTCAGCTGCCTAAAACCCAAGTTCTGAAATTCCCAAACCTCTCCTTCCCTTCCCCTCCCTTACCTTTTTCAAGACCGTCTTTTTGGACCAAGCTTTTGGTCACTTATTCAAATATTACCTTATTTGGTTTGGTGTCGAATTTTAATCAATAATGTCCAAGTGAAGAATCTTAAGGTGATTAGTGCCTCTTAGAAAACTATACAAAAGCAAGTTGCTGTTGTTAAAGTTTTCCAGGTTAAAATCAGATAGGCAAGAATTCTGGGAGGTGATGGCCTAATGGTATTGTCACTGGACTATTAATCCAGAGACCCAGGTAATGTCCTGGGGACCCAGGCTTGAATAATGCCATGGCAGATGGTGGAATTTGAATTCAATAAAATCCTGGAATTTAGAGTTTAATGATGACCATGAATCCATTGTCAATTGTCGGAAAAACCCATCTAGTTCACTGATATCCTTTAGGGAGGGAAACTGCCATCCTTACCTGGTCTGGCCTGTATGTGACTCCAGACCCACAGCAATGTGGTTGACTCTTAACAGCCGTCTGGGCAATTAGGGACGGGCAATAAATGCTGCCTAGCCAGCGATGTCCTCATCCCATGAGTGAATTGAAAATAAAAGTAAAAGTTCTGTTTTTCTTTCCCTTATCACCGAAATAAGAATGCCCTTTGCTTGTTATCCTGCAAGTTATTTTCTCTATATATTTTAAGTGATTCTTCGGACAGAAGTTCTGGGAGTGGTATCTTTCGCTCCTTCCCCAGCCATCATTGTATAAATATGAACTCCTTTCTCAAATGGGAAAGCACCCCATGGTTTAAAAGATGTGTGACCTTGAGGGATACGGCCTCTATTTTGCTTTTGTTCCTGTCTGGGAGTTGTTTCACCTTCACACCATGCTGTACTATGGCAGGGACTTGAATCCAAAATCTTACTATTCAGTGGTGTAGTGAGATAGCATTGTAGTCTTAAAGATACTGTCGTTCAGATATGGGATCACTTTCGGAATGACCCCATGTGATTTTTAAAACATTTCAATTAGTAAAACACCACTTTCTCACTGCCCTGCAGTAAAAATAAAAAAATCAGCAATATAAATTGCAAAGTAAAATTGTTTCAGTCATTTCCAAAGGTGATAGCTATAGCTCATTGATGACACTCTTGTCTATGATTCTGAAGCTTCTGGGTTCCACTTGCCCCACCCCAGGCTTTGAGATTTGATTTTCATCTAATGCAGTGGTGCAGCCCGCTCAGGCAAAATACATTTCAGACAAGACGTTAAAGCAAAGCCCCACCCTTTGTGAGCCTGCAGAGGATTCCACAGTCCTATTTAACTAAGAATAATGTAGCTTTCCCGGGAAAATATTTAACCTTTAGCTAGCATCATTAATGCAGATTTGCTGGCCATTATCACATTGGGAATTAGCTGTAAGGACAAAAAAGTTACAAAGAAGACAATGAGACTTTAAGTTAAATTCGGCGAGAATAATTTGAGCAGAATCTTGCTGTGTAAAATGGAGATGGCACACCTGCCGGGAGCAAAGACGGGGAATTGTTTGGTACTGTGTGTGGAATTTTACAGGGAAAAGATTGGGAACCCTCACCCCAAGGATTGTAGCGGTTTAAGGCAACACCAAAAGACCACCTTCTCCAGGGCAATTTGCGACGCTCACATTCCTATGAGTGAATAAAAAGGTATAGACACTATCACCGGTGTGTGGTTCCATAAAAGGATTGCAGGGCCAGAAGTCTCCCATTTCATTTTCTTTTTGAAAAAGTTACATGTAAGAGATGGAATTCAGCCTTGAGGGCTTGTCATGTGAGGAGTGGTTGAGTCGTCTAGGCCTGTACTCGATGGACTTTAGACGGATGAGGGGGGATCTGATTAAAACTTACACAATATTGATGAAATAGACTTGGAGAAGATATTTCCACTTGTAGGAGAGACCAAGGCCTGGGGGTACAGCCTTAGCATGAAGGTTTGACTATTTAGAAATGAGTGGAGGACAAATTTCTTCAGCCAGAAGGTGGTGAATCTGTTGAACTGATTGTCAAGAAGGCTGTTTTGGCCAAGTCATTGACTGTATTTAAGACAGAGATAGATAGATTCTTGATTAGTAAGGGGGTCGAATGTTATGGGGAGAAGGCAGGAGAATGATGTTAAGATTGAATGGTGGAGCTGATTGGATGGGCTGAATGGCCTAATTTTGTTCCTATAGCTTATGGTCTTAGGATCTTGAGAGAGGGTGGAGGGGGAGGGGAGCACAAGTCAGGGGAACCAGCAGCTGCTTGTGTTTATTATCCATGCAAGGTCCATCCTGCTAAAGTCAAATCAGAGTGAGTTACATTCATGCACTGCTTAGAAGTTTGGTGATAGCAGGAACTGCAGATGCTGGAGAATCGGAGATAACAAGGTGTCGAGCTGGAAGAACACAGCGGGCCAAGCAGCATCAGAGGAGCAGGAAGGCTGATGTTTCGGGCCTAGACCCTTCATCAGCAAATCAGAAAATTAGAATTTTAGTGCTTTACAAAACGTGAAATATACTTAAAGGGATGCAATGAAGGTTCAGAAGAGTGAATCCAGAGATGTCCTATAAAGCGACATTAAGGAGAATCGGCCTATTTTCATTGGAATTCAAAAGAATGAGAGCTATTCTCATAGAAACAAATAGAATTCTTCAAAGATATATGGCAAGTGTCAGTTTCCTTTGGGCAGAATGTTTAGATTAAGGATCATTTAGAATTAGAGACACCCAGGCAGAATGTCATTCAAAAAATGTAAACGTATGGTTAAATTAACTCGACAGAACGCTAGGATCCACCGAAACGTTGCCTCTTCCAATCTCACTCAATTCACCCCAGTCAATAATCAGCACCATGGTCTCAGAATAATTTAGCATTTAATACTAGGATATGGAGAAATCTCTTCATCTGGTGGGTTATAACATTTTTGAATTCCCTAACCCAGACAGGTCAGTCACTGAAGGTAGTCAAGACTGATACAATTACTCACTGTCTGCAAGGCTGGTAGAGACAAAAACCTTTGTAGCCCTTAACAAGTATTTAGATGTGCACTTGCAGTGACAATGCATCCAAAGCTTTGGGTCAAGTGCTGGAGAAATAGTGCAGAATAGTTAGGTGGCTGTTTTGCAGACTTGATGGGCCGAAGGGCCCTTTTCTATGCAGTAGCCCTCCATGACCCAATGATTAACATATTTTTGAGTACCAGAGGCATCAATTAATAAGGGAATAAAACAGGAAGATGCAATTGAAGAAGAAGATCTCCCATGATCTAATGAATGGCAGACGAGCCATGATGCTGTATGGAATACTCCTATCCCTATTCCTCTTGATCTTAAACCGAGTCCTCGACAAGCTGCCTTTGTGGAGCTGAGGGAGAGACTCTCAATAAGCTATTAAGTTCAGGAAGGCAGATTGTGTGGCCGTGAATCTCCATATGAATTGGATGTACAAAGCTAAGAGAAAGTGGAAACCATATTGAAGTTGTGAGTTGTATTTGCAAGCAAACCTTAATACACATAATAGTCCAGGGAAATTAGAAAAAAAAAATTGTCTGAGCGAAAGGTCATTTTTGAAATTGCAATAGCTTGCTGAGTGGCAAATCATTAGCATTCACTTCCTATATGTCAGAATTTCAGATGAGAATTAAAGTGATTGCGCCACGGATAATTGAGCAAATTTCCACTCTACCCTTAGTGTAAACAAGCAGTTTGTTCTCAGTGTAAACAAGAGGGATGCCCCCATGGACAGACAAATAAATGAAAGAAAAGACGGAAGGACGTGATTCCAGCATCTCAAGGCTGGTCCACTGTATAAGAGATCAGCTGAACCTCAAAGAGAGATCTAATTGCTGCAATAAATTTGCTGTAGTAAATCTCAATTGAAGAAGTGCTCAAAAAGCTGTGTCACAGTTCTTCAAACATCTTTACTCTTTAATATACCCACAGTCATGGGTTTGAGTCCCAGAAAACTGACCACGGATAAAGAAAGGTCAAGAAAATTCTTAAGGCTTGCTTCAAAAGAACACTGTTATTGTATCGCAATTCTTAATATCATGATATGTGACAGTCACAGTTATACCAGACTCTCACCTTACCATCACTTTACTGATATACGATTCCATTCACTATTCTGACTAATATTAAATCATTCTACTCCACATGCTTCTCAAGACATGTTTCTCTTTTCCACTTGAATTCAAGACTTGACTGACTAACAAAGTCAAGAACTAATTCCTCCCACACTGTGCTTTTTATGCCAATGGGAGGGTGCTCGATGATTTCGCTCACAATGTTGCTCCGGGGCCCTTAAGTTCTTACAATACAGTCATGGTTCAGTTGCTAACACTCTTACCTCTCAGTTAGATCACAACATTGGGACTTGATGAGCACATAATCCATTTTGACAATGTTGGAACAGACAGAGTGAGAGAGACGGAGAGACGGAGAGCAAGCGTGAGAGAAACAAACCAACACAGAGACAGAGAGTGCTGTACAGTTAGAGGTGTCATCTTTAAGATGCAGCATTAACTTAAAGCCCATCTAACTGCTTAAAAATCCCACCAGACTATGTGGACAGGACTATGAACATTTTGCTATTGCCCTGGCGAACCATTATCCCTCAACCAATTCCAGTAAAAAGCAGATCCACTGATCATTGAGCTCATTGCTTTCATCTGGGATTTTGCTGTGTGTAAATTGACTGCCTTATTTATGATACAACACTAAAAAGTAATTAATTGACTGGAAAATACCCTGTGATTTTTTAAATTTGCTAAATGAGTACAAGTCATTAAATTGTAAAGATAATGGAGATACACATAAAACATCCTAGAGAACTGTGCTGACGGCTAGGTGAAAATTTGGGAAATTGGCAAACATCCTAGATCAGATGTTATACTCATCAGTGTTGGTTCACCCCATTTTGTAATGCACTGTGTGCAGTCTAACACCTAATTTACTGTATCAACAGGAATGTTACATACAAAATAACAACATCATCACTGGCTTTCACTGTGCTTGGATTTTGTGTCCCTAGGCAGAGTCTTAGGGTAATCTTCCTTACTAGGCACTAACAGTTTTGAAGGATTCTTCTCCCTAGTACAGACATCTCCCCTTTCGATAGTTGCAAGAAGAACTCTTCAAATCATCCAAAAAATTCCTTTTAAGAAAAACACATAACACAGATACAGCCATTCACACACTGATCACTTAGAAGAATCTTCAAGGTTAACTGGTCTCGCAAGACACTTCAATTTGGTTAGAACAAGAGTACATAAAGCAGTGAGATAACAAGGTGTAGAGCTGGATGAACACAGCAGGCCAAGCAGCATCAGAGGAGCAGGAAGGCTGACGTTTCGGGTCTAGACCCCAGGCCCGAAACGTCAGCCTTCCTGCTCCTCTGATGCTGCTTGGCCTGCTGTGTTCATCCAGCTCTACACCTTGTTATCTCAGATTCTCCAGCATTTGCAGTTCCTACTACCTCCGTACATTAAGCAGTGTTCATCTCAAATGTCAATGGCAATGTTTTGTCAATTGTTTGTTGCCAAATACCTGTCCACACAGCTTGAGTATCAGCAGAGGGGCTGAGAGGGCCAAAAATGCTTGAAAAGGTTTTTCACTGTTCTTTTCAGAAGAAGACCAGAGCATCATAAATGGCTACAATGTTCTCTCAGGACCCAGTAGTAATCATAGCCAGCGGGACACGCGGCCGGATACCATTCCAAAACCCAGATGAGCTTTTTCAGCAGAACATAGATGGGCGATTGGTCCTGCCAAGTTAAATACTTTGGGAGTCTTTCCACAATTGCGTATAACCAGCCATACTTTCCGCCCATTCTTTCCACTTGAGTCTGTGACACACAGGCTATTGCCCTGCTCCCGACTGAACTAGGTCATCGTCTACACGGGCGACTGCTTTCGAAGCCAGGCATCAACTGGAGATGCAGGCATCAAGTGAGCTGAATGTAGAGAGTAAAATTTCTTTTTAAATGACAGCTAGAGATTAACACAGAGTGAGTCACTGCATCTTACAATTAGACTGTGCTTTGGTCCCTTGGGAAAGTCACTGATAAGGCAGAAAACAGGAACTGAAGTGCATAGCAGTGTGTGGATACAGATGACAGAAGCTGGCAAATGGATGCAAGGAAACACGCACAAGTCCAAACAAACACTCTGTCCAGTATTTTATCCTCCCTTTAGTTTACCTACTGTCAATATAACACCCTGCTCTGTAATAACATAGCTGCTGTGCAATGCTGTACTTTGAATTATTGTTCTGCTTTAAGCTGCCAAGGCCAAATGCTGTGGAATTCCTTCCCTAAGCCTCTCTGTTTCTTTCTATCTATCTACCTATCATTACTTCTTCCTACTAGATGCTCCTTAAAGCCTCTTTGTAACCAGCTTATAGTCATCCAAACAATAGCTTTTATGGCTTAGTGTCAATTCTAGCTAATTATGCTCCCATCAAAACACTTTGCAGACATTTTCCCAAGTTGAAAAGGGCACAATGTAGATTAATGTTGTTGCATAGTGATGTGTTGTCTAGGCTCATGGGGAGTAGAAGGTTACAGGGAAAAGAAACAGAATGCTGGAAGAGTTTGAAATGGATCATGCCAATCAAGTCTTCATTCTGGAAAACTTGTTCCATTTTCCACCAATCAATTCTTCTTATATTTCACACAGTCCTAAAACAGCATACATCTAGATCACTTTGCTTCTGGATTCTGTAGATGCAGATTCCAGTTTCTTAGCTCTGCCTAAATATTTTATTCAGAGTTTTCCTCAATCAGGGCTGCATGGTGGCTCAGTGGTTAGAACTGCAGTCTCACAGTGCCAGGGACCCGGGTTCGACTCGACAGGGTGACTGTCTGTGTGGAGTTTGCAGATTCTCCCTGTGTCTGCATGGGTTTCCTCCCACAGTCCAAAGATGTGCAGGCTAGCTGGATTGGCCATTCTAAATTGCCTGTAGTGTTCAGGGATGTGTAGATCAGGTGAGTTACAGGGGGAATGGGTCTGGGTGGGATGCAATGAGGTTCGGTGTGGACTTGTTGTGCTGAAGGACCTGTTTCCACACTGTAGGGATTCTATAAAACAAAAAAAAAAATTCCTTTCCTAGGCTTTGGCTGCTTATTGCTCATCATGGAAATAATATCTTGTGGCAACTGGCTAATGACCTTTGACTTGTTTTAGACACCAACTTGCCCATCATGGGCTGCACATGCTTTGTTTCGTTGCTGCCATGGAAGCACCGATGTGGCTTGTTCGATTCTGTTCTGGAAGGACACTTGTCCTGCTAAAAGGACTCAAACCTTGGAAGTTGGGTGAGTCAATGATCCCTCATGTTAACAGACTATTCTATAACGTTAAAAAAACTTTCCTTTCCAAAAAAATGATTTCCAAAAAAAAACCAACTTCCATGGTTATTTTGGTAACAGATTGCTGCAGACATCAAAATTCCATCTTTACCAAGAAACCTGTTGAAGGAATATGGTCAGCCTGAAATCTCCTCCTCAATATGGTAACAAGAGACATTTGCTGTTCAAGTCAGTATTGACATATGGAGAACTGTAGCACACTGAAGGTCACCACGAGTCTGCTGCTCCCCACCACCCCCGCCACCACCCTCCATCCCTTCCTCCCAGCTGCTGCAGGCTAGGGCTGGGCTGTAGATCCATAAACAAACTGCTGCCATCCAATATCTCAATCTCATGACTATTATATTACAGAGAGTGCCAACTGCTGGACTAGGACTATTCTATACAGATAAAAATGCCAGGCACACATGCAAATTAGTATTGGGTCGTTGCCTTTAACCTCTGTCAAGTGTGTCCTTAATGATACTCAAGTTATTAAGGGACATTTGTTGGGCAATTTCCTCAAACAACATCTGCACATTTGCACTATTCAGCAAGGATATATTAGATAGCAGTTAAGAGTTGAAACCCAGGGTACCGAGGACCAGTCAATTCAAAAATGGCTTTTTCAACATCATCAGACAAACACTCTGAAGCATCAATGCATTGTTAAGACTTGTACCCTATATCAGGAGGGAGTTGAAATTGTTAAACATCATTCAATTAATTGCCAGGTAGAAATAAATGTCTGCAAATGACAACTAATGACATGCTTCAGTCTTGGCTGGTAATGCTTTCAGCAGTTGAATAGCTTGCTGTCACTTACTTTCAAGATTAACAAAAATCACTGTTTGTGTCGAGCTCCCTTCAGCTAGATCTTAGAAACGGGGAGAGAGAAGACAAAGAATTCAGACATGAAATGGTAGCAGAAGGGATGTGTGCCAATGGGTTGATGCACCTCAACAACAATCAATAACTACCACCAGTGGCATTGCTAGAATGTCTGTAAAGCTTAAATAAGTGATGAGCTGGTTTGTATTGACGATGACAAATATTGACTGAAACCAGATGGCACTGGAGCAGGGAACAAAACACAGCAAATTAGGAACTAGCTTGGGCGGATGGTTAGCACACTACCTCCTGACCTCTGGGAAATGTGTTTGAGTTGAGCCAACAAGCAAATTATCCAACGGCTGAGAGTAGCTTGCTTTAGAACTGCATTCCTTCGTCCTGCTGACTTGTAGGGCAGCCTCACTCAGAGGAGGCAGGAGTTGGAATGTAAAGTCTTCCTACAAGTCAGGAGGGATCCTGTGCAGTTTTTAAGAGTGGGTTATGGAGCTGTGATAAGGCAAAAGGGACCTCTTCTCTGTGCAACCTGAGAGCTCAGAGTTCAGACTGCACATTTTCCTCTTCTCACCTCAATGAAGGCAAAAAGAAATGAAGAGTTAAATAATGTTTCTGACTTGCAGAAATGAAGGGTGTCCCGACACTGATTAGCTTCAAAATCAACTGATATTTAGCAAAGTCATGTACAAAGTCTAACTGTGTCATGGATTTAATGTATGAACATATTAAAGGAGATCAGGTACTAAGTATTCTGGTCAGGAAACACATCCTTCATTATGACTACTTTAATAGGCAGGTTACCAACCAGAACATTGACTTGCAGCTCCCAGGGACACCTCACATTTAGAGTTGTCTGCCTCAGTTGGTTGAGCTTGTCAGGTTGTCAGAAAGATAATACTGCGACACAGTACAAAACCATTTACAGCCTGTTGAATTAGGGGCTGCAGTAAGAGTTAGGCCTGCACTGTTAAGAAAGGTTTACAAAGCCCTTGACGTTGGATGAGAGTGAGGTACCAACAATGGCAGCTGATCAGAATGCAAGTTTGTAATTTGGCCCATCACATGCTCCTCAGTGGGAACCCATTAGGGGTTCAGAGCACTAACTGTGGAGTAAATATAAAATAGGCCTTCTGCTGCTTTCAGTCCTTGGGATCAAGTTTCTCTGCCTTCACCAGTTGGTACAGACCTCAAAAACGGCATCTGTGGCCTTCATGACTCAATAACCATGGCAATGTCACTAGCTCCATTTTGGAAGGGGCCCATCACCAAATTACCTGATTGGACAATGAGTCACTTTAAATATGGCAAGGGTGGGTTTGTCTACAGCTTTAATAGGACCCAATTTCAATATCAGACTGAATGTGTCTGGATTCTGCATGTTGAATATTCTCAGCAGTTCTGCTGGTGATACAGCTGTAAAGATCCAAAAAGATAAGTGCCAAATTATTTTTTGTGGGTGCTGGAGAGGTCCAACCACTCCACCATCTTCACTATATCCGATCATATTGGCAGCAGGCGGGTTGGGCCTGATTTTGAGACTTTAATCTTGCATTGCCCTTTGACAAATTTAGTGGAGGTCAGAGCTTAAAAAGGTAGAATGGGGAGGTTGGGGGTGGGAATGGCATGGAACCTCAAGATGAGGTGTAGGGAGATCCTCTTGTAAATTAGCAAATTCTGACCATGCAGCAGATTTAAACCTTAAATAAGCGATGAGATAATTTTTATGGATAATGACTGAAACCAGATGGCACTGAGCAGAAAACGAAAGGCACCAAGTTAGTTTGGTCAGTGGGTTAGGACACTTCTTCTGATCTTTGGGAAATGTGTCTGAGTTCAGTCCAGGACAATGGGACTGTGGTCTGTTTCCTGCTGGTAAATTTGCTTTAGCGCTGCTTTCCTGCCACATGCTAATCCGTATCATTCATAGGGCATCCTTCTTTAGAGAAGCTACAAGTTGTAAAGTGTCATTCTAAGTCAGGAAAGAGTTCTTGAGGTTTTTGGAGTGAGTTATGGTGCTGGGGTAGAGCAAAGGGAGTTCTCCTCTCCATGCTTGAGGGAGCTCAGTACAGATGAGATTAGCAGCTCTCTCCTCAATGATTCACCAATTTATTCTAGTTTACAGGCTTCAAGACTTGAAAAAAATTCAAAGAAATTATGACCCACTTTAAAGATGAAAATGGAGTGGTTTCTGGTAAAACACCAACAGTATGATATGGTCTGAGTGTTTCCGAATTGTTAGCCCTTGTAACATTTACCATGAAGTCTGGATTATCATTGAGACAGATGTCTTGAAGTTTATTAACTATTTGTACTGCTATAAGGTCTCAGACTTACACACTACATACAGCAATAACTGCAAGCAGACCATTACTATAATTCCTGTTACTGCTATAGAAGGTGAGGTGGCTACTTTTATATTGGACCATCTTAAAGCTGCACTGCCTAGTTCCTCTGTGATCTATGCAAAAATACAAAAGGGGATATAGGGAGAGGGGTTGGTTTGGGTTTTGCTTCGGGTCTCAGACATAAACAACCAAAATCTCCACCATTCCCAAAGGATATTATGAGGCTATTCCCAAAAGGACATTGCCAACATGTTTTCACCTGAGCTGCAACATGACCTAAAATAAAACACACAACTCTTTTGTTACCAATAACAGGTAGAAGAATTTCATCATCTAATGTTCCTGCAAAATATAAATGTTTAGACCCTCAGATCATACCTGAAGATACACAAAGGCAGAGGGTGAATTTTGACTATTGCAGTGTATGACAGACAACAGCCAAGCTGCTGCCCCTTCTACCCTGCTCAATTTTACTTCTATTGAAGTCCAGAGATCTTTTCTTTCAGGATATAGGAGATCCTTATGAACAGAAGGGCATTGAATGATCCCAGATCAATATTGGGAAGTTCACCGGTTACTTGTCCTGTAGCAGGCATCCTAAATAATGGTATCTTCACAATAAGCTGTACTCGGGCTCACTGTTCAAGCTTAGGTGATGTCTTGCATCAAGGTGCTGTGTAACATTCACTGCCATTCTGTCTGGATCTTTTTCAACAAACGTCAAAATTGGTAAGTCGTGGTAATTTGTTTTCTTTGTTTCCTCCTTAGATGTCACTGACCATTAGGGAATAAACAGAATTGGCCCAATTCCTCCATTAATCAGGAAATCAGAGCAACTTATAGCACAGACAGAGGCCACTCAGTCAATTATATCTCTGCTGGTTCTTTGCAAGTGCAGCCGCGCTTAAAACCACAACCTGCCTTTTGTCTGCAACGTGACAAATGTCTCCCCGTCAAGAGCCTGTTTCTAAAAGTTACAGTCAGCTTCCAGCACCTTTTCAGATAAAGCATTCCAAATACTGATTGCTCCGTGCAAAAAACACAAAGTCTCATCTTTTGTCTAGACTGTTTGCCAATTAATCTGTGTCCTCTGGTTATCGACCCACAAGTTAGAGAATAATTTTTCTTAATCTAGTCCACCAAAAACTGTTCATCATCTTCTAAATCACTAGAACACCGCTTTTCAGGTTTCTCTGTTCCAATGTAGAACAGTCCTAACTTTTCTAACCTCATGTCATTAATGCTGAACTATAAATACCCATGAGATCAGTGCAATATCAGAGAAAATTGCCAGCTAACCACAGGTGAGGTTATACCAGCACTGTTTTATTCACATGCACAATTTCTAACTGAAAAGAAACACCTTGCAGTTTCCACTCACACAGTACATGTAAGAAGTACATCATGCATGTACATTTACTTACTAAATACCTATCACTATCCCCCTACTAAAGTAACATTAAGAACTCCATTCCCCCCCACCCCACTACATGCTTTGCTTTTGATCTTACCAACAAGGCGATTTACATACATAGGACGCACTAATATATGTTCACATGCCCAGTAATGGCATCCATGACATTTTTTAATTGACATCATAGAATCACTACAGTGTGGAAGTAGGCCATTTGGCCCAACGAGTCCATACTGACCCTCTGAAGAACATCCCACCCAGACCAGACCCCTGTCCCTGCACTTCCCATGGCTAACCTACCTAGCCAATCCACCTAATCTGCACTTCTTTGGACTGTGGGAGGAAGATCAGAGTCCCTGGAGGGAACCCACGCAGACACAGGAAGAATGTACAAACTCCACATAGACAGACAATCGCCCGAGGATGGAAATCGAACCCCAGTCTTTAGTGCTGTGAGGCAGCAGTGCCAACCACTGAGCCACCATCCCACCCTAGACAAGGCTACAATTATAATTAGACACATCAGCATTGCTATTTGGCATCAGACCATACTGCCTGATTAAATGCAATCTCCATATTCCAAGAGGGATCAAAATGGTGAAACAGGGAGACAGAGACATGACTGTTTCATTTTCTGTACAGATGGATCAAACTACAGTGACTTGGAGGTCAGAGGATTATCTACTCAAGCAACCCTACAACTGATGGAAGGGAAGGACTGAAGTTAGTAGTCCCATTGCAACAAAGCAATAAGTTACAGTCACAACCAAATGACCAATCCCCATGAAACAAATTTAGATACAGGCCAAATATGCAATTGCATGACCGTAAGCACCACGTGTGAAAGCATGGCCAGAAGGCTATGGTAAGGTTCAAATTTCAGCTGCAATTAAATATTTGTCTTGTGTGAGGCAGAACAAAAAAGAAATGAAAAAGGTAGAGTTGAGGTGTATTCTTCATATTCCTTATAGGAGGACGGCAATAGAATATTAGCTTCTCCAAGCATATTCACAGTCTACAGGTTCACATGTATTGAAGTTTCATACCATGTCAGGTTTGTCATTCATTCTCTGGGATAGAGGTATCAGCAGCAAGACCAGAATATTACTGCCATTCTCAGTTGCCCTGCAAAGGTGATGGTGGGTCTACACCTTGGCTGTTGCTGGCCTTTATCAAGTTTCGCTGCTAACTGAACGGATTGCTGGACCATTTCATTGAGTACTTAAAATTCAGTTACCATGGAATAGACCGGAGTCCCACAGCTTCTTTCTCTACTAGACATGTGTAAAGTATGGTATTTTACACCATGCTAGCAATGTTATAGTTACTTTTACTAAAACCAACATTTTTGTTTATTTTTCAAGATGTTTTTTGCATTGAATCCAAATTCTCCAGCTGTTTCAGTGGGGTTTGAACTCACCTTCTCCAGTTAGTGCACTATACCTATTCCACTGTAAGTGTGAAGTTGTTTGTAACCTACTCAGGGCCACTAGTGGGACCTAATGCATTCCAGTCACTTTGAAGTTTGCAACAATTTGAGACAGGAGTGCTGTACTGTGCAATATGTCGGGGGAAGCGGTATTGCAATGGTAACATCACTGGATAGTAATCCAGAACCTCACATCAATGTTATGGGGCATCATCAGAAGTCACACGACACCGGATTATGGTCCAAAGGGCTCATGTGAAATTGCAGGCTTTTGGAGCGCTGCTCATTCATCAAGTGAAGTCAGATGAAGGACTTTGCTCGGAAAGCTCGTGATTTCAACCAAAGCTGTTGGAATATAACCTGGTGTTGTGACATCTGACTTTGTCCACCCCAGTTCCATACCGGCATCTCTACATTTGTGGCATCATGGCAGATGTTGTAATTTGGAATCAATGAAAGTCTAGACTAAAAAACTGGCCTCAGTGGTGATTCTGCAACCACTGTCGATTGTTACACAAATTAAGTTGGCTCACTAATGTCCTCTAGGGAAGGAAATCGGCCATTTTTACTTGGTCTGGCCTACATGATTGCTGATCCACAGCAATGCGGTTGACCTTTAACTCCCTTCTGGGTAGTTAATATTGGGCAATAAATGCTGATCCAACACCCACGACCCAGGAACAACAGCAAATAGAAAGAAGTTCAATAGAAAACTTATTCAAGTGGGAGAAAGAAACCAATGAAGAGATGTGGTGGACGGAGACTGGGGGAAAGAAAGGACAGAGAAATACAAACTTAATTCATTTGAAGAGACGCCTGACTTTTTTTTAAAAACATCAATTCTAAATTTTAGAACTTTAATATAATCCTATTTCAAAACAAAATCATAGAATCCCACGTTTAAAATAGATATATCAAATTCCAAATTTTAAAAATTCAAAATATTTGGAACAATAATAGGCCATAATATAAAAACCATGAATTAGCCTTTTTAAAAATAAGTGACTCAATTTTTGAGGAAAGAAATGAAAAAGTTGATTGCCTACGCATGTTTTGACTGCCAGAATTCGTTACAACACAGCTAGTGAGATATATTATTGAGGGTGAATGTTTCTAATGTTATAATACTGTACACTGAAAGCACCCATTACAGCACCATCTACAGGTCCAAAAGGTATTACATAGAATGTGGTGACCTACATATTTCATGTTAATACACTCCAGGATTACTTTCAAATTGTGCAAAGTAATTTGGAAAGCAAAGAGACAGACTAAGTTTGAACTTGAGTTTCTTTACAATTCAGGCCAATAAGCTGGGAAATTGAAAAACTGAGGAACTGCAGCGCCACCATGGGTGGGAGTGTATAACACAGCGTGACAAATTTGCGTGGAGAGTTTCCAAAATGAATTGGGACGAAGGAGTTTCAAATGGGATAAGACTGCTGGATGAAAAAAAAAATCTGTATGTTACAGATGATAAGAACAGAGAAATGACAAACTACGTGAGATGAAATTGATTGCTCTTCAAAGGCCGCAAATTTAGCTTCAATTCCTGTCCAGCAAAAGAACACAGGATTTCTAACGAGAAAATCCATTTCCTATATCATGCACAATTTAATTTTTAGACTTTGGATAACATGCAAACAAAAGTAGACTGCCTCAAAGAAAGCATACTGTGACCATACATGTTCAACTTGTGTGTTTCACACCCAGATTTGCCTCAGTGCTGTTGATAATCACAGTTAGATCTCTTAGATTTTTGCCTCTTATCAACGCGTTAGTTCACGTTTCTAAAAGGTGCACCATGCTGACTGCTTCTGCTTCACTGCCTCTAGGGAGGACCTGCGTCGAATAAAGAAGCGGCTGAGCAGAGTGCAATTTTCTTATTTTCCATCACCGCAGTTGTCACTTATGGACAGTCAGTGCAAGTCTTCAGAGCTTTGAAGAACATCTGATCTTCAATTATAGCACAGTGCCCCGTGTAAAGCCCACAGATATTCTCCAGAGTAAAATGATGGATGAAGTAATGACACAATGTGAAGGATAGAAAAGTAGGTCAGCCTGCTGAACGCTATGCTATACGTTTTCCTTCGCTGTTGCTATATGAGATGGACTGTCCAGCTGCACAAGTGCTTACGTACAGAACATCATCATCTGGAAACATACTCGAATTGAAGAGATGATTCCGTGATCTGTCCATTTGTTTTAAAGATTGGGAACTTGCAGAGTCCACGACCAGGATTTGCCTCTTCACAACAACCCTTATCCAATTGTGTTGTCTCAGATTTGGGAATCGGTGATCAGTGTGTTTTCCTAGATTATCAATATACATCACCTAATGTGCTGTTCCCCACCTTCTGGGAGCAGGAACACATTGTTACCCTGTCACACAGAAACAGCATGTTCAGCACAGTGATATTCATTTATTTATAAGGAGTGTGAGGGAGGGGTAAAGTGAGAAACAAAAATAAACAATCAATTCTTAATCCAAAAAGTTAATTTCTGCACCCCCCCCCCCCCCACCCCCTGCCTTCCAATCCTAATGTCCTTATCCACATTGTTCCAAGAGTTCGGAATGATGGTCAGTGGCTGTTCCTCCTGCTGAATGGCATCTCAGCCCATACAGTCTGGATCATTAGAGGATGCAAGTGTCAGGAAAGAAAAAGGCTTGTAGTTATGAAGTCCCTTCCACAACCAAGAGACATCTCAGAGATAGTAGGAACTGCAGATGCTGGAGAATCCGAGATAAAAAGGTGTAGAGCTGGATGAACACAGCTGGACCCCCAGATTCAAAACGTCAGCTTTCCTGCTCCTCTGATGCTGCTTGGCGTGCTGTGTTCATCCAGCTCTACACCTTGTTGTGTAAGAGTCATCTCAGATGCATTACAGTCAATGAAGTACTTTTTCACGCGCAGTCCCTGTTGGAATGTATGAAAGTTCACAGCCCAGCTCCCACAAACAGCAAACTGAAATTAACCTGCCTGTGTGAGGTTGGTTGAGGGTTTATATATTGTCCAGGACATTGGGAATTGCCCCTCTGCTTTTCTTCTGCAAGGATCCTGCGGCACTATGTGAGAGGGCGAATGTAGTCTCAGTTTAACATTTTGTCCACTCCCCGAGTGCTGCACTCAGGGGTCAGACTTGCATTTTGCGCCTAACGCCTGGAACTGGGAGTTGAACCCACAACTTTCTGGCTCTACACAAAAGAGCGCTCCGAGTGGAGGAGCAAGCAGCTCACCAGAAAGCTGCACTCAGACACGTTCCAGCAGAAAACAGTGCTACCAACGGAGTAGAAACCCTGACAGATTTTTCGGCTCAGCCAAGGGTTGAGAAGTGGCGCAGTTGCTGAAGTGAGAACTCACGAGGCTCAAGAAAATTAATTGGAAAGTAAACTGAATTTACAAAACGGTTTACATAATGGCTTTCCAAACAGATTACACACTTAATTTTATTTACAAGGTTTATTCTGTTTCTGTTATGCAGGGAAAGTTGATAATTAGTATTTGTTTCGGCATCGGCTCTTTTCCATAAGAATTAGAACGGCTCAGCCAGATTAGGTTTTAGAACACAAGGGGAGTTTCTGAAGCACACTGAACGCAACTAGTGTCAAGGTTTAACATCTCAGGATACTAATCTACTCTGGATGTGGTTGTAAAAGATAAAATTTGTTCTCAAGCCACTGGCTCCATCATGCTGCCCAATAATCTTGGCAGTCCAATATCTCATTGACCTACTTGACCTTAAACAGATCTCCCATTACAAAGCCTGTCAACCATAATGCAGGAGTGCGATGGGATATTCCCCATTTGTGTGGATGTGTGTAGCTCCAGCACCAGTCAAGAAGCTTAACACCAAAGTAGTCCACTTGATTGGCACTCCATCCAGAGACATTCATTCCCTCCACCACCAATACTTAGTAGGAGCAGCATGTACCATCTACAAGATGCACCACAGAAATTTGTCAAGGCTCCCTTGAAACCTATGACCTCCATTATCTAGAATGTCACAGGTTGCAACTGCATGGGAACACCACCTGGTTCCCTTCCTAGCCACACACTGATATGGAAGGGCTTCGCTTCTCCTTCATTGTGCCTGCTCAAAATTCCGGAATTTCTTTCCTAAATGCATGATGGATGTCCCTGTCACGACAAGGAGAGCAGCGTTTCATGCAGCTGGCTCACCACCAGTTTCTCAATGTTGATTAGGGATGGGCAATAAATGCTGGTGAAACCAATGGCGCCCAAGAATGAATAAATTAAAAAAACACAGTTGCGAAAACAATCTTGCCTTCTTTGAAAAAAACTTCTCTGTTGAAGCACAGCAGGGAAAGTCTACATTTCAGTATTCACTGCAGCTGCTGAAGTCTAAACACTTGCAATGTGTTTTTAGACTTGTAACATTACAATAAGACATACCTGCTGGCAGATATATCAGTAATGAGTTGAATATGAGTCCTTGTCTGTGCCTTTCCTTTGACAAGGTACAAGAAACTGTGCATTTGAAACGAGAAAGGAACTGCAAGATCAGTTCTATGAGTTGAAACATGTTTTTCCTAATTCACCTGGTCAATCAAGTGTCAATGAGGGGTGATTACAATCAGAAAGAGAGCCAATCAGAGGGATCCAGCCAAAAAGAAGCAGCAGCTTGTATTGGAAAGCCAAGGACCCTTACCCCTCTCCAACGTCATTCAACTGAAGATAACAAGGTGTAGAACTGGATGAACACAGCAGGCCCAGCACCAACAGAGGAGCAGGAAGGCTGACGTTTCGGGCCTCGTGGCATTACCGCTACACTATTAATTCAGAAACTCAGCTAATGTTGTGCAGACCTGAGTTTGAATCTCACATGGTGGAGTTTGAATCCACAAAATATATCTAGAATTAAAGGTTTACTGATAACCATAAAATCCATCTGCCTTGCCTATGTCATTCAGGGAAGGAAATCTGCCATCCGTACCTGCTCTGGCCTACATGTGACTCTGGATGTACTCTTAAAAATGGCCCAGAGTCAGGATGAGGGTTAGCATAATAGCTGGGGAGTTTGACAGGAGCTACCCTCCTCCATTCCTAAACCTACGGTAGATTTGATATTCTGTGCACTCTGGAACAGCGATGGAATTTCCCAAACTCCGATAACAACTTGCATTGATTTAGTGCCTTTAACACAGTTGAAAAGTCCCAGACAGAGGCAATTCCTGCAGAGAAAAATCCAGATCACGGAGGTTGTGGGGATGAGGAATGTCAGCCCATACAGGTTTTGTTGACTTGGTAAAGAAACGTGCAGTTGCGAAATGATTGTGTCCTTTCGCACCTTGCAGCATCATGCTGATCAATATGTTGACATTCCAACTGTCACTTTAAAGGAGTGATTATTGGAAGTTACCTGCTCTAATACAGCAGAGATTGACAATGATGGTGTCATATTCACATCAGACTGCAGGTTATGAAATGAATGAGCAGCAAAAAAAAAATCAACACAACCTCTGCTTACTTTTAAAGCAGTTTGATGGAATGAATGGTGGTTAATCTTAACGAATCAACACCATGTAAAGGGAGGTCAACAACATAAACTGACCTCCCCAAGACCAAGTATTTGCATGCCAGTTGCACCTGCATTTATATAGCACCATTCCAAATATTAACCCACCCACAGCACTTCACAAAGAGTTATTAGACATGCAGATAAGCAGAATCCTTGTGGGAGAGACAGATTTTAGGGGACCACCTTAAGGGAATGAGTGATGGAGAGGTTAGAGGAGGAGCCTCCAGAGATTAGGGTTTATATAGCTCTAGGCATGTCCACCAAAGACGAAGCAACAAAGTCAGGCATATGAAAGGTCCACACTGGAAGGATACTGAGAAGATAGGGGGTGGTAAGGCTATTGGAGAATGAAGATAGGAAAAGAAAATTTGAAAACAAGGGTGAGACTATTAACACTGAGGCATTATCAAACCAGAAGTCAATTACAGTCATAAGTTCAGTTTAATATTTCTGTGACCAGGAGGTTAACTTATTACAGACAGCAGAAGTTTAGTGCTCACAACCTGTATAATAAGGCAATGGCTGACATAAGGTTCTAATCTCGTAAAAATGCTGGCAAATATTTGGGAGTGCACAGACGAGCACATTAATGAGTATTATCTGGTTAATAAATAAGTAGTTATTGAAGATATTTTACATTTCTGCATGAGTGTTGGGCATGGCGAGCCACAAGTGGTATTAAAACAATTGAGGATGAAGTCTTAGCAGGTTCAAAGTTTCAATTGATCCAGCCACCATACAGCAGTAGTCAACAAAGCCAATTAGATTTGGCCCATTCCAGTCAAAATGATAGGTTACAAGGCAGAGGAGAAAGTCATGGTCAAACTATGTGGTCAGATTGAGCCTGCACTCAGATCTGGTTATCAGCACCCAAGAGCTGGAGGCAATGCAGAAAAAGAGCCACCTGACTAATCCTCAGTGGGAAGAGACCAGGGCAAATGGGTGAGTCGTGGGGTTTTTCAGGCTGAGCAGCAAGCTAAGAGGTGAGGGCAATAATTTAGAAATGGGAATGGAAAAATAAATCCAGACTATTGCATTAAAGCAAGCTACATGGGTAGGAAAAGCGAACACAGGCTCAAATGGGCAAAGAGCAAATTGAGGACTGATATCAGGACTGACTTCTTCACAAAGAGTAATCAACGCATGCAAGAATTTCACAGAATGAATAGTAGAGAATAAAAGTCCTCGAATTCTTTAAGGAACTGTTGGATCCTACAAAAAAATCGGGTTCTACTATAAAGAATAGTCATGGCATACAATGACAATCTTGTGAATTTATGAATTACAAATGCAAAAAAGGTAAAATACTGCAATGAAATAGTGTGCACCACAAATCGCTGAAGCATCTAATGATTTGCACAAATGAAGTTTGATATTAATATTTCAACACGTCTATGAGCAGCTCTGCAGACTCTATTTACTTGGGGACAAGCAAGGTTCTGCTGCTGCCAATTGAGATCCATTTTAAACAAACTCCTCAACTATTATATCAGAGATAAAAGGCACGAAACGTCAAGTTTTCCTGCTCCTATGATGCTGCTTGACCTGCTGTGTGCATCCAGCCCCATGCTTGTTATCCTCAACTATTATGCTGTGGCAGAAAAGTGTGATAGTGCTTTGTGTTAATGGGATATACACAACCACTTAATCCAGATAGAACCGGTAAATTATTCATTCATTATCATTGTGATTGTCAATGCCACTGTTACAACAAATCCCAAGCAGTGTTCAAGGCTCATTTTAAACCTACTTCAGGGATTTTTAATACAGATCCAGAGGAGATTTTCCAACTTCCGACTAACGCTGCTTTCATCCAAACTTATGATATGACAATGAAATGAAAAGTGTTGCGATGTTATCTTTTCTTAACCACAATAACCTCTCTAGTCTGGAAACACCAGCTGTTTGGAAATTCTTTGACTCATAATAATGACCCTTAATGTCCTTGATGTCATCTTAGCATGGTACTTTGGCAGTGGAAACACAGAATGCATCATATTTGGATACGTTTTATAATGTTTTTTCACTTTTAATTCCAGGTGTATATTTGTATCTACATGTTTTCCAATTCAGATACATTGGTCTTAAGACATCCTAAATCTACTTTATAATCCAGAAAATTTCAAAATCCAGAAAGGATTTTCCTCAGCTATCCTAGATTGCAAAGGTTAAATCATATAACATTGACAACTGTGTGACACCTGTTGAGGTTAGAAGTGTATTTACATTGAAAATACAGCTTGTGATTCCAATTAAGTTACTGCAGGGGCTCAAATGCCATTAATAACAAAATGGTTATTTCATGATGCAAAAAAATTTTCCCTGGCCTGTAAAACATCATTGGTTTAGACTTCTTAGTGGATGCTGGCATTTGTGGCTGTGTTAACTCTGAAATGACCTGCTCCCACTTGTTCAGTTTCATGTCCACAAGCAAAATCAGGTAAATCTACGAACTCAGTTGTTTATAGAGTGGATAACAGTAGAATTATACATCTGCTCTCCTCTAATACAAAAACAGCTTGCACTAAATTGCTGCATTGCCTCAAATACTCCATACAGCACTTTTCAGATCATTATCACATTGCTGTTGTGGGACCTTACTGTACGCAAATTGGCTGACATGCTTTCCACAATACACCAGGGACTACATTTCAAATTGACTTAATTAGCTGTGAAGTGGATTATGATGTCCTGTATCATGCGGTATAAATGATCATTTCTAATGTTTAGACTTTGCCAATATTCTGCTTCACACTAGGACAAAGAGGTTAGGAAGAATTTCTTTACACAGACAGTGGTGAGAATGTGGCACTCCCTGTCAACGTGAGATAGACAGCATTGATACATTTAAGGCAGAGCTTCCCAAATTTGTTCCCGCTGTGAACCTGATTTGAGGCTTGGAAGTGTTCCAAGCTGTTTGAGCGGGAAGTCAGCTGTACAGCTGTTATAACTTGGTCAGAGCTCTATAGTGACCGTTTCTGCCCCAGAGCTTGCAACCTCAAATTTTAGCTCATGAGCCCACTTGGAGTTCTGACCCCCACTTCGACTTAATGGAATGACTGAACATCCTTGAAGAATAGGCAAATAAAAGGATATGTCACCTCTGCAGCAGAGTGGGAGGAGGCTGGTGGAGTTTAAATTACGGAAACATTTACAAGGCAGAATCAAGCCAACGTAATTCTTGTTCAAGGAGTCGAGGGCACAGCCTCAGAGTGAAGGGATGACCCTTCAGAACTAAGATGAGCAGGAATTTCTTCGGCCACGGGGTGGGGGGTGGGAGGGTGAAGCTGAAGAACTCATTGCTGCAGAAAGCTGTAGAAGCCAAGTCATTGACTGTCTTTTAGACAAGAGATAGATAGGTTCTTAATTTGTGAAGGGATCAAGGGTTATGGGAAAAAGGAAGGAGAACGGGTTTGAGAAATATATCAGCCATGATCGAATGGTTAGGCAGACTCATTGGGCCAAATGGCTAATTCTGCTCCCATATCTTATGGTCCTAGATTCCCAGATCCACTTTCCTGAGATGAATAAGTGTGTCGCACAGAACTGAAAGGAGCGTGAATGAAGTTTAAATTTGCATTCACCATAAATTGATTGACCTGAGCACATTTTGATGCTCTTCTTTTATTACTGGTTCACCAATAAATCAATACCAACCAATGTTTCAAATCTGCACAAAATCCAATCAGAACAAACCATTGAATAAGAAATACCAGCACAAGTAGGGTTGAGTTGCATGGGCCAGATTATAAGGATCGCAGGTTCGACAATACATTAGTCATTATATTATTTCTGACAAGAAGAAGAGCTATCACTTCTAAAAAAGAATCAATGCTTTCAAGATGAAGAGACACAGATTAGGTAAAGGGAACTTCAATGTTGAAACTACAGATTGCTGTCAAGTGTAGCACAAATGCACCTCCACCCTTAAACGCACTGAAAGGCAGACACTATAACCAAAGATGATTTGTGGTAACAAAAGAATTGGTAAAACAAGAAAACATTCTCACCAACTTGTTAAACAAAAACTTTTTTTTGGAGTAATAGGTTATTTCGGAAGCGGTGCTCTGAAAACTTCTCTTTCATTGTTTCTTTATAGATTCTACTGAAATTAAGATAACATCTGTTCGGCAGGTCGCTAAATAATTTGTAGGCAATGAAATATATGACATTTATTCTAATACATGGATTGTGTGGAGGTGTTCCTACTCGATAAAACAAAGAGACTCCATTTCAAAGATCAGTACTTATATTTGGCGCATGTTTTTGATGTTTTGTATGTTTTCGGTGGTAGATCTTACGGATGCCTCAGCAATCCCAATTTCATAACCAGAAATTTACATGTGCAATTTGGAAAAATGAAGGACCGAAATATTGACAATTATTAGAAAAATCAAACCCACTAAAATTAAACAATAAATGAAATGAATGCCATTACTTGCTAATATTGTACCTTGCTTTAGAAAGATGAGTTAATTTTCTTATTAAGCAATGTGAAATATTTCAAAATTGTCTCCCTGTCATTCATTTGCATTCAACAAACTTGTGCTTCCTTTTTGTTCAGGCTTTTTTTGTAAGGGCTAAAGAGACTACTGACTTGATGCAGCAATCTAACCTATAGTAACTAAAAAGTCAAAGGTTTGTAAAAGTTTTCAGACATCATGAACTGGTACAATTTCCATGGCAATGCCAGCCAGTCTGCACTTTCCTCTCATACAGTATAAACAATGCTTTCCCTTTATTTTGGAGTTTCTTGCAAATTGTCCTGATGAGTGCGAGATGAAAGATTTCAACAAGATGAATGCAAGTTCTGTACTACTGTACGACAACTAGAATGTCATTTAATTGTACAATAATTTTTAAATGCCAAAGACAGCCCACTTAACAACTAGGTTATGACATTTACGCATAGCAGAAAGATAGTTTTCAACTGTCCGATTAACTACTTTAACTATTGACATAGTTATGTTATCAATAGATTAATTCCAATAGATAAAAAGCCACACATTATGGAATTATTTTTAACTGTAAGCATGGGGGCTAAGGATTATGTTCACGTTTCTGATGTCACAAAAACAAAATTATAAAAAATCTTCGTTTGACAGGGTAGACATTTCAGTTACACATAAATATGCATAATTGATATGTGCATACTACATTGCTATGGGTATAATATTATGCAGATATCATTTGTTTAAAAATAATAGACACCAACCTGCAAGATGAGTGGTTTAGGTAGTTACATACAAATGTCACTAATTGAGGTTACTACCACTGTATTAACTAATTACTCCTAGAAAGGTATTCATTAGTACGCTAGTCACCAAACATGGTATGGCCATAACCCACTTCAGAACTTCCTCGTGTGTGTATTATCTGCCTCACCCTTTGGTAAAGTTAAATCCAGATTGCACCCTCTCAGGTTAGAGGTAGAAAGGGTCATGGAAAGATTTACAAGAGCAGCCAGGGAATTCTTCCTGGTAGCGTTGGCCAATATTTATTACTCAACCAACATCAGTGAGAGAGATTATCTGATTAGAATCACAATGTCATTTCTCTGACTCTTGTTAAGTGCCAGTGGCAGGTGCCATTGTGAAAACCGAGATAATCACCATACACGACTAACACATTAAAGTGAGGCTTTAAATGGGGCTTGGAACATCGTGAGATCATGAAAGACTTTACAGATACAATTCCTCTTCTTTAACGGGGCCAACCAACAATGCAGCATTTCCTTAAACTGATAATCATTTTTGATGATAAATTGCACCAACAAAACTAGAACATAAAACAATATGGTCCAGGCTGTCATCACAGTCTGTAAAGCAGGCAGTATCTAGAATCATTTCAGATGATGACTCAGAGTTCACTGATAAAGAACTAGAGATGAGCTTATCCTCTACAAACTAATGCAGCTTTCAATACAACATTACAACAAAGCTGTTTAACATGGATCAGAAAGCTTTCAGCAGTTCATCAATCTCTGTGCTAATTTCTCTCATGCTCTCCTCTCCACCATGCCAATGCAGTGAAAGTATTCTCTCAACTTTCCAGCTTCATACCTTGACAGCACTGTGACTCAAAGAAAAAGACAGAGGAACCACTATTTACTGATTGGCCACACATAATTTTCCTGATTTTTTCCATTTATTCATAACTAATTAAAAATAATTGGTCCATTCTGCTGTGCTGGCTCTTTCAAATTCCTATTGAATTAGTCCCATTCCCCTATCCTGTTCCGATAGCCTTAACTCTCTCCACCTTTAAGCATAAACCCAATTTAATCTTGAAAGTTACCACTGAACCTGCCTGACCACCCGTCCAGACCATGCCAATTTACAGATTAACTACTAACCCGTGATCGGCAAATTTTCTTTCCTCTTCTTTAATCTCGATCATAGAATTTTACGCCACAGAACGCGAGCCCGTGGATCTATTGAACTGGTTACATCAAAGGGGTCTCCACTCAGCTCATTTCTTTTGCCTGCCTTTTTCTCAACTTGCCCATTCAGCAAATGCCAAAACCTCTCAGATCCTGTCGGAAGACCCATTTCCTTGTTATTCGCCCCCAAGAAAGAGTTTTAAAGAAGTTATTTTGAAAAAAAAAGTTCCCTTGCTTCCGTTTACAAAGCAGATCAATGTGGAAAAATAAAGTTGCCAAATCGAAGAGGGCAATCGACTATTGCTCAGGTTCCACGTTACTTCCACGCGAACGGCACTGTGGTGGTATTCAAGCCTGGTACAACTGTCGCCCAACCAGGACAGAGGCGAGTGGTCAAAACGGGTGGCAGCGATCCTCAAGCTTCTTTCTGTAGGAGCGCAGCTTGGGCAGAGGGAGAGAGACACACACACAGAGAGATGGCAGGTTCAGGAGGTGAGGGGGTCAGGGTCCAGCAGAGGGAGCCCTCGCCACGCCTAAAGGCGGCTGACTGGGCGCAGGGGCCCGTAGTCTTTCCAGGTACGGTACAAGCGCTGAGCGCCGGCTTTGCTCAGGACGCAGCCTAGGGCTGGCAGGTAACAGCGCTGCCAGGGGTTCGAATCCTACACGCGCCACTGGTCAACTCGTCCCCTCAGACCCACTACAGCACCAACAAATGGAATATATCACATACGTGAAACAGAAAGTCAACTTGACCAGAATCTGAAGAAATGCCCTTGGTTAAATAACTCTGTGCCCGAACAAAATTAGTATTTTTTTTTGGGGAAAAAAAAAGTTGCCACTCAAGAGTAAGTCAGAATAACCTCTTGGAAGTCGAAGGGGTGGGGGTGAAACTTTTTGAATGACAGCCCCGAATTCAGTTGTGGGGGAGAGGAAGAAAAAAAAAAGTTTGGTTCCTTTTATTTTGTTTTACCTGCGATAGTTTCTTCTCCAGCTTTCTCTCCTTTTCGGCCCTTTCTCCCTCTGCCCTTTCCTTTGCCTCTCTTATTCTTTCCGGGCATTTCTCTTCGGGATTTTCCTTGTAGTTTTGAGTGTATTGTATTTGGAAATTAAAGAGGTTCTACCGGGCTGAGGATATCCCTTCAAACGAGAAAAGTTCAGGCAGGTAGCTGGAGCTGGAGCTGGAGCTGGGTTCGATGGGCGCGTTGTCCTGTGCTCCTCTCGGAATGTCCTGCTGTCTTCAACTTTCTTGTGGAGCCGGACGCACTGAATGAACTTTTTTTACTCCCAAGTCTTGCAGTTTAAGCGGAGATTCATCCGCCCACATAACCACTTGCCCCTCCCTCTCTTTGACACTTTTTAAAATAAACCTTACAGGGATTGGGAAGAGGGCGTTCATCTCTCAACTTACCCTGTGTGTGTTTTTTTTAGCTTTTAAAAAAATTGTTTCTTTACAAATTGAAAGATGTACAGTGACTAATCAGTATTCGCCCTCTTTGATTTCAACACAGACTCACCTTAATGTACCTTCAGTGCTGGAGTTCAGCCTCACATACAAAGACAGAAAAAGAAATTATATAAAACGAGTAAAGGTTGGGGAAAAATAAACTTCACTCGACCCGAAACATTAACTCTGATTTCTCTTCACGGATGCTGCCAGAACTGCTGAGCTTTTCCAGCAATTCCTGTTTACGTTTTTGATTTACAGCATCCGCAGTCCTTCCAGTTTTTATTAAGGTACAAACTTCTGGTTTCCCTGTCCCTCCAGCCACGCGAATCCAGGGCATCATTCAGAAGGGGTCGGATAAAAATTTTGCTTCTCCCCCCAACCCCCAACCCCCAACCCCCAACCCAGCCTTGTAAGTGTAAACCCAGCACTGAAACTCAAATCCCGTTCAGATAATGAAGACAGAAGTTGCTAGTAAAGTTCAAAAGGTCTGGCAGCATCAGTGGAGAGAAATCAGAGTTAACGTTTCGAGTCCAGTGACCCTCCTTCAGAACAGGCTGCTTGCTGCACAACATGTTGGGGACATTGTAACAATGGCTGGGTTCAAGCCCTTGTGATTAACGTAGGGGCTCTGTGTACTGGTCTGATTGCCCATTCTCTGGGAGACCATACCTGTCCCAGAGATTTTTTGACAAGTTTTAGCAGAGAACAGCAAATGAAAAATTCGCCTTTCTTTCACATGGCAAACCGGGATTTAAGTTTGTGTCAGAGATAAAAGGTATTGCTTTGGCGTTTATTGGAAGTGTTAATGGAAATGGTACCTTGAAAACAGTGCATTTTTTCCCAAAAAGTTGATTTTTAGCGTTATTCGACGTGGGCATTAACAAGACCCCGCTTCCTGCACTGGGGAAGCATAAACATAGACTTGGCCATAGATTAATTTCCCCCAAAATAGCCGGTTTCCCAACTATAAAAAATGTTAACATCTGCGATTATACTGACGCCATGTGAGATGACATCACCAGTTCCTGCACTAGAAAGTATTTCAGCCTCCAGACCCCAACCTTTAGTTTAGCTTGTCATTGTTGTTATTAGATAGTTTGGCATTGATAGAAGGAAACAGGAAAATTAGGGAGTTTTGATAAACTCTTCTGCCCACTCACTGGTTCGGATTCTTTCCTGAGTGAAAACAACTCATCACGCCATCAGATGACTCTTTTCCAGGGCACCCACAATTTGATGCAAATAAAAAAAATTGGGATATCCCTCTTTAAATAGACAGTGGGGTCATTCCAAGACTTACTGCTGGAGGTTTGAGGAGGTCAGATGGTGTGAATTGAATGGATCACCTGAAAACTTCCCTAGAGTCCCACCAAAGGATAACTCACTTTCCCTTAACCCATTGACTGAAGCTGTTGGTTGTCTGAATTTAGATGTCCACATTTTGGTCGTTGCCCAATGAATGCAAGCCTTACTTTCCTTGGCATGTCTTAATTGATACAAGGAGAGATTCTAGCTCTCTGGAGTATCTCCAAATGCCTTCAATTAAATAGAAAGTCCTACGCAGATCTTATTAAAGCTGTTACACATTTCACACCAGAGATAACAAGCATGGGGCTGGATGAATACAGCAGGTCAAGCAGCATCATAGGAGCAGGAAAACTTGACGTTTCGGGCCTAAACCCTTCATCAGAAATGGGGGAGGGGAAGAGGGTTCTGAAATAAATAGGGAGAGAGGGGGAGGCGGATAGAGGATGGATAGAGGAGAGGATAAGTGGAGAGGAGGCAGACAAGTCGAAGAGGCGGGGATGGAGCCAGTAAAGGTGAGTGTAGGTAGGGGGGTGGGGAGGAGATAGGTCAGTCCAGGGAGGACGGACAGGTCAAGGGGGCG
>JAHRHZ010000217.1:14198896-14235313 GCA_024137785.1 Ginglymostoma cirratum
TGTGGCATTGCAGGAGGCCCAGGATGGAGATGTCATCTGAGGAATGGGAGGGGGAGTTGAAATGGTTCGCGACTGGGAGGTGCATTTGGCATTGCAGGAGGCCCAGGATGGACATGTCATCTGAGGTTTGGCGCCACAGGGTTTAGGCCCGAAACGTCAAGTTTTCCTGCTCCTATGATGCTGCTTGGCCTGCTGTGTTCATCCAGCCCCATGCTTGTTATCTCGGATTCTCCAGCATCTGCAGTACCTTTTATCTCTGACACATTTCACACCAGTATTCCGCACGAATGTGGAGAGCCAGGCAAATACCATTTTGAAAGAAGCCCTGGTTTCCTGTGATACATGATCTGGGCCTTTTCCTTGACCTGCTTTTTGGATGTTCCACCATCAAAGTCATTTCATGTGCCTGCATTTTTACAAACAACATTGAGAAGTTTTACACGCGTTTCAGGGATTCAAGTGAAATCACACACCCAATAATTGTTCACTCTTATTTACTACTCGGAAATTGAATTAAACACATTTAGGAATCTCAGTTAGCCCCCTCTGAAATAAAAACAAAAGTTGCTGGAAAAGCTTAACAGGTCTGGCAACATCTGTGAAGAAAAATCAGAGTTAACGTTTCAGGTCCGGTGACCTTCCTTAGAACTTCACAGATGTTGCCAGACCTGCTGAGCTTTTCCAACAACTTCTGTTTTTGTTCCTGATTTACAGCACCTGCAGTTCTTTCAGTTTTATTAAGCCACCTCTGATATTGGTTAATGCTTTGGGCAATTTATCTGGATACCATTCCTGCAAACTCCAAATGCCATTTACTCAGTATGTTGTTCGACTTCATCACCAAGTTTTGTCTTTTATGTTTTGGACTTGTTGGTGGTTTTACAGCCATATGTCTCTCCTGCTGTTAATTGGCTCCATTTAGTCAGCGCTGGAGACCGGCATAGATACACACAGCTTTGAATGCACCATTAGCTGGGTTCTTTCATAACCAGCAAGTCCTGGATGTGGGTTTGAACCCCATCGCTTCATGTTCTGAGAAGGGAAAATTACCACTAAGCCAGTCCAGCTGCTAAATGCAACTCATTGTTCGGCAGTATATACCATGGCCAAAAGACTTCCTACTTTCCTCCTTTGTGAACTATGACTGAATATATCGCAATACTTGCTAATTGGGTAACAAGGAAATATTGATCAAATCTTAGCAACTTAGGGACCATTGCTTTAGATAGATATCATTTCCTGGCAGCTATCAGACATGTTGATCAATTAGCAGTCAGTGGAGAAAACAACCATCCACAGCACTTACCATTATCATCTCAGTAATCGGATGAACAAAAATGTACCACCTGAACTGAAAACCCAAGCAGTTTTAAGGTGCTTTTCCTTTTGTAACCAGTTAACTACACGCAGCTTGGGTGGAACTGAGGAGTAAACTTATACACTTTGACTTAAAATCATAGCATTTTACAACACAGGAGGAGGCCATTTAGCCTATCATGATGTACCAGCTTCTGAAAAAGAGATACCCAGCTTGTACCATTCTCCAGCTCTGTCTCCTAGACTTACAGTTTGTGTTCATCCCAGACTGATAGAATGGAAACATGCTCCTTGCACTGAGTCAAACAGTCATAAATCTACTGAATTGTGCATTCTGAATTGATTTCACTCAATGCAATTTGTCAATTTCCACCTGTTAAAGTTTTATATTCATCAACTTACTGAGAGTGCCATTCAAGTGACCAAAGCAATTAATTAAAATGTAGCATAATGGTAACAAGACGCCATCAGTTATACAATTATCACAATTCTTCTGAGAGTTGTTTGTTCTTGTTTATTATTTGCATGAAAAGTATAGATTTTTTTTGCGAGTGAACACATTGGTGCTCATCAAGATGAAGAATGTCAGCGATGAATAATGGGGCATTCGCTAAATTTACTGCCTAGTGTCAGTATCAAGTATTTACAGCTCAGTTGCGGAATGGTCAACCGCAAAGTAAAACTCCCTTCAAACAAGCCCAAGTCCAGGCAATGCTTGTTAATCACTACACTGCTCTATCAATTAGCCTGAGACTCAATGTCATTTAGGAAGTGTTATTGCAGAAACTATTGGGAAATAACATTCCTTCCACCAACTTGGATGGAAGTGTTGGTGTCACATGTGGAAGACTTATTTTAGTGCATCATCTGTTGTTCTAGAAGGATCTGGATTGTTAATCATTTGTTTTATATCATTGGATTAGTGAGAAATCTATGGCAACTCAGATCAATATAATGATCGTATGCTTCTGAGTGGAAGGATATTGGTGAAATCTCACAACTGTTATTATAGGAAGCTTGCAAGCTTGGTGATTCTACTGAATAGTGATGAGAGGGAATTCATCAAAAATAATTAAGACTTCTGCCTTCAGGGTTATTGAAGACCACCCTTGCACTTCTCTTAGAGGATGTTTGCAGCGTTCCATTGACAGATTATGGGTGAACGTATTTGAGATAGTTTGTGCGCCATAGTGAAACTAATACCAGCAATATCGTTATATAATAGAAGTAGAAATTCACCAAGGCTCCCTCAACAGCATCTTCTGAATCCATGACCACTTCCACCTAAAAGGGACAAAGGCAGCAAATACGTGGGAACGCCACCATGTGCAAGTTCCCCTCAAAGCCACTCACCATCCTGACTTGGAAATACATCAATACCCCTTTAGTGTCACTGGAACAAAATCCCAGAACTCCCTCCCGAAAAGCATAGTGGGTCAACCTACAGCTCATGAACTGCAGCGGTTCAACAAGGCAGTTCACTGCACCTTCTCAAGGGCAACTAGGGATGAGCAATAAATATTGGCCCATGAATCATGTCCCATGAGTGAATTTTAAAAAGAAATCTAAAAATAACCTGAAAGAATGAAATAACAATGATAGAAAGTGCTTTTTAGGACAAAATAGGTTTGAGAATGCCGAAAGACATCCAGAGTTAAAACTATTATATAAGCAAAGGTTCGCATGATTGGACATTAAGACAGAATTGTTTCATAAAGCAGTGAAAAGAATTGCAATTTCTTTTTTTTTAAACATACATTTTACTTTTTGAGCATTCCTTCTTTCTAATTTTCCCATTTCTTATTGATTGTTTAATGTTTAATTTGAATGCCATATTTTTTAATTGTTGTATTCCTTAAATACTATAGACCAACATTAACTATTTATCTCATCAGCATCAGGCTGATTTGCCTGGGAGTACAAGGAAAATATTGAAGACTCCTGACTCTGCAGTTGTTCACAACCAAGTGATACACTAAATACACACAGCCACCCTATTGTCCTTCCCTCAGCCTACATTGCGACAATATCAAATTCAGGTAGCTGGTCCTGGGTCAGTGCATCCCTCATTTTGTTTTTGGAGTCACACAGTTCCCTTACTTGTCCTGCTTGTCAAGCAATGCATGGCTCACTTCTGTTGGTGTTGCGGTGACATTATAATTGGGTCCTTTGTTTAGTTGACTAACATCAATTCTGAGGTGAAATTCAGGCTTCATTTTTCTATTGACATCCCTCCTTATTTCATACTGTAATTACACCATTATGTCACTGATGGTGCTGTAAGACCTCAATTGAAGGCACAAGCAAAGTGTGACAAGTTTACATAGGAACTATCCATTACAAATGTGGATGTAGAAATTTATAATGGAAAAATGTTGAAAGAATGTTTGCGCAGTTGCAACGTTTTAATATGTTACTATGCAGGAAAACATACCTCATTTTCCTTTCTGAAAATGATCAGAACTGAAGAAGAGGCATGGCAGTTAGCACTACTGCCATACAGTGCCAGGGACCTGGGTTCGATTCCAGCCTTGGGTAATTGTTTGTGTGGAGTTTTCATGTTCTCTGCATGTCTGCTGGGTACGCTGGTTTCCTCCTGCAGTCCAAAGATGTGCAGGTTAGGTGGATTGGCCATGCCATATATGGGGATATGGGGAGGGGTTGCTGCTGGGTTTGGGTGGGATGCTCTTTGGAGGGTCAGTGCTGACTTGATGGGCTGAATGGCCTCTTCCTGCTCTGTAAGAATTCTAAGAGTCATACTGGACTCAAAGTGCTAACTGTCTTTCTCTGTCCACAGATGCTGACAGATGTGTTGAGTTTCTCCAGCATTTCCTGTGATTGTTTCAGATTTCCAGCATCTGCAGTATATTGCTTTTATATAAATGGGTCATTGTTAACGTTGGGCACAATCTTCCACACCTCAGGTTTTTTTAACTACAGGGAGACACAAGCTTTCATTAAAAACCATTAAACCTGATGTATACAGTTAAGGAGGACAAACAAAATAATCCACAGTCAGGAATAAGAGTCTGTTGTCCAGTTACTTTGTTATGTTTGATAACTAAGTCTAGAATGTAGTTTGAACAATGTATGGCAGAAAACCTTCCTATCCAATTCTTCTTTTGGTTTTTAAATGGATTTGATCATTTCTGTCAGGCGGTTAATAATACCTGGGGTTTTAACACTAGCCTGCTAACTATGTAGATAATTGCATCATTCACACTAATGCCCAGTTATGTTTTGGTTGAACCTTGAAACACAAAATTTCATTGAATCATATGCAGACCAAAAAAATATTTTTCAACATGAAATTTACCTCTATTTTCTAACAGTTCAATGTTGAAAATGAAGTTTTCTTAACTGATGCCTTTGAAACTGTACTTGTAGTTCAGGTTCAGTTATTAAACTAAAACCAATGCCTATTTGGAAAAGACAGTCAATTGTGATAATGTTTCATGAAAATTCCTGTGAGTCAAGAGAATGTGGACTGGAAGGTTGGCTATATACAAACTTCAGTAAAACAGGTTTAAAGTCACATTTTAAAGACAAATACCATAGTAACCATGATGTAAAGTCCATTTGATGACGCGTCTTCTTTTCAAAGTGCTGACCTTTTTAATGTTTGTGTTTAGGACGGCAGAAGGGACCTGACTGCAGGAGAAAATAGTTGTGAGCTTTCTTTGTGTTTTTATCGGAAGAGAAAGAAATAAGAAAAACATAAATGTTGCTGACAAATTTCACCTCGAGGATCCAAAAGGGGGCAGTGATCAGTCATAGAAGAGGGTTTGGGAAGTGCTGCAATTTCGAAGTATCTGTTTGTCTGAATAAAAAAAGGAAAGAATTCTGGGAAGACCCTCGTCAAAATAATTTCTAATCAGATTGTGGTTGGGTTTGTTAAAATAATGGTTGTCAACACTGTGTGTGGCTCATTTCACCTCTCTGACCTGTAGTTTTCCTAACTGGCAGCTTAATGGAACTGCTTATACGCAGCCATGTCATAACAAAGATCCCACAGTTCGTGTGCATTTTTTTCTTGATGATGCACAATCCCTGTGAAATAAATGAGATATTGTGCTTTCAATTACTTTACAGCACAGATGTTGCAGCTAAAGAGATCAAGGGTTATGGAGAGAAAATATGAGCGGGATACTGAAATCGCATGATCAGCCATGATCATGTTGAATGGTGATGCAGGCTCGAAGGGCTGAATGGCCTATTCCTGCTCCTATTTTCTGTGTTTCTATGTTTTCATATCCCACGGAGCATTTTAAATTTTAATTTGGTGTCAAAGCAACTGCAGTTACGACTAAATCCAATCAAAATATGCCTGACCTGTTGTTCACCATTTTCTAACTAGAGTGGTAAATACCTTAAATCCTTTAATAACCAGCAGTGTTAATTTTGTCATCATTAACCAAACGGTCCAGGGGAACTTTAATACATAGACACACACAGTGTTGTGTCATTGAAGTGCACAAGCTAGGAAAGTTACATAATCAATTTCCAGGACATGTTTGTGTGATACCAGGGCAGCTATCATTGGTCCTATTCCCCCTGGGATGGATGTGCAAGTACCAGGTTTGAACAAGATCAGACGTAGTCCTATCATTCTTATAGAAAGACAATCACTAGGCGAACATTTCCAAGGACCATAGGAATATAATAACAGGAACAGGCCATTCAGTCCCTCAAGCCTTCTCACCATTTGACTAGATAATGGGTGGTCTTCTACCTCAATGCCATTTTTCCACACGAAGCCCATGTCGCTCAATACCTTAATTACACTGATGCTCCTGTGAGCACTTAGCATCTGTAGAACTGGAGTTCCCACATAAGTCAGTACCTTTGAGGGGAGATGGGGTGCAGTTCTTTTTGTAGGGGAAGTGGGGTGGGGTCCATATCAGTGTCCACATTTCCAGTGCCTGGGACGCGCATGTGTGCAAGAAGAGTCTCCGGCTGCAGCTCCTAGAAGCCAGAATTTTGGAGTGAGACTGCCATCAGGGGACACTATGGAGCATTCGTGAGGCAGAGTGTGTCATGGACTGCACGTACAGAGAGGTGGTCACACTGCAGATTCAGAATCTACAGGCAGGAAGGGAATGGGTGACCGCTAGGCAGAGCCAGAGGGCTAAGCAGGTAGTGCAGGAATCTCCTGTGGTTACTCCCCTGCAAAATAGATAGACCGTTTTGAATACTGTTGAGGGGAATGGCATCTGAAGGGATAACAGCAGCTGCCAAATTCACAGCATCGTGGTTGGTTCTGCTGCAGAGAGAGGGAGAGATAGGCATACAAATGCCATAGTTACAGTGGATTTAATTGTAAGGGGAATAGATAGGCTTTTCTGTGGCTGCAAAAGAGAGTCCAGGATGGTGTGTTGCCTCCCTAGTGCTAGAGTCCTGGTTGTCTCGGAGGGGTTTTGGAACATTCTGGGGGAGGGGGCAACAGCCAGTAGTTGTGGTATGCGTTGGTATTAACGACATAGGTAAAACAAAGGGATGTGGTCCTAAAAGCAGAATATAGAGAACTAGGAAGAAGGTTGAAACGTAGGACCTCAAAGGTAGTTATCTCAGGATTACTACCTGTGCCACGAGCAAGTCAGAGTAGAAACAGCAGGATATATAGGACGAACACGTGGCCGAAAAGGTGGTGTGAGGGGGACGGTTTCAGATTCATGGGGCATTGGGACTGGCTCTGGGGGAGGTGGGACCTATGCAAACTGGACGGGTTACACCTGGGCAGGACTGGGACTGATGTCTTGTGGGGTGGGGCGGGGGTTGGTGTTACTCGTTAGGGTGGTCGGCGAGGACTTAAACTAGTGTGGCAGGGGTATGGGAATTAGAAGAGTAGAGCAGTAGATGCAGAAATTGAGAGAGAGGTCGAAACCAAGGCAAATATGACTAAGAACAAGAACAGGCAGGGAAACACTGCTGAAAAGAGCAGCGGAGGTGGTTTGAAATGTTTGTGTTTCAATGTGAGAAGTGTAATAGGCAAAGTAGATGAACTTAGGAAATTTAGTTAGTACTTGGAATTATGACATTATAGTGATGACAGAGACTTGGCTGAAGGAGGGACAGGAATGGCAGCTAAATGTCTCAGGAATTAGCTGTTTCAGGTGCGATAGAAAGTGAGGTAAAAGGGGTGGGGGAGTTGCATTACGGGTAAAAAGGAGTATCTCACAGCTATACTGAGGGAAGATACATCAGAGGACTCATGTGGCAAGTCCTTAGGAATGGGAACGGTGAAACACAATGCTAGGGGTATACTAGATAACAAGGTGTGGAGCTGGATGAACACAGCAGGCCAAGCAGCATCATAGGAGCAGAAAAGCTTGATGTTTTGGGCCTAGACCCTTCATCAGACCCTTCAGCTCCACACCTTGTTATCTCAGATTCTCCAGCATCTGCAGTTCCTATTATCTCCGCTAGGGGTATACTACATGCCTCTCAACAGCCAGCGGGAGAAAGAAGGGACAATATGTAGACAGATTTTGGAAAGATGTAAAAGCAACGGGGTTGTTGTTGTGGGTGATTTTAACTTCCGCTACATTGACTGGGACTCACTATGTGCTAGGGGCTTGGATGGGGCAGAATTTGTAAGGACCATTCAGGAGGGTTTCTTGACACAATATGTAAACAGTCCAAACAGGGACAGGATTATACTGGACCTGGTTTTGCGAAATGTCCCCGGCCAGGTGAGTGAAATCTCAATGGGGGAGCATTTCAGGAGTAGTGACCATAATACTGTGAGTTTTATAATAATCGTGGATAGGGATAACAACAGTCTTTGAGTGAACGTGTTAAATTGGGGAAAGGAGAACTGCAAGAATATAAGACAGGAACTGGAGAATGTTGATTGGAGGCAGCTGTTTGAGAGTAAATCCACATCGGACATCTGGGAGTGTTTCAAACGACAGTTGATAAGAGTTCAGGAGTGGCACATTCCTGTGAGAATGGCAGATAGGTATGGCAAGTTACGCGAACCTTGGATGACCAGGGATATTATGACCTTGGTCAAAAAGCAAAAGCAAGGTCTAGGAGGATGGGAACTGGCAAACTGCTCGAAGTTGAAAAGGAAAGTAGGAAATAACTTAAACAAGGAATTAGAAGGGCTAAAAAGGTCATGAAAAGTCATCAGCAAACAGGATTAAGGAGAATCCCAATGCTTTTTATACATATATAAAAAGCAAGGGGATAGCCAGGGAAAGGATTGGCCCACTCAAGGACAAAGGAAGGAATCTATGTGCGGAGCCAGAGGAGGTAGGTGACGTCCTAAACTAATACTTTGTGTCGGTATTCACCAAAGAGAAGGAATTGGTGGAGGATGATCTCAGAGAAGGGAGTGTCAAATTTCTAAGCCAAATTACTATTAAAAAGGAAGAGGTGTTGTGAGTCTTAAAAAGTAATAAGGTAGATAAGTACTCAGGTCCTGATGGGATCTATCCAGAATATTGAGGGAGGCACGAGAACAAATGGCGAGAGCATTGACAGACATCTTTGTATCCTTTTTGGCCACAGGTGAGGTCCCAGAGCACTGGAGAAATAACCAATGTTGTCCCATTGTTTAAGAATGATAGTAGGGTTAATGCTGAAAATTACAGACCTTGAGTTTCAAGTCAGTGGCATGGAAATTATTGGAAAGACTCTCAGGGACAAGATCTATACACATTTAGAAGCAAATGGACCTATTAGCGATAGACAGCATGTTTTTGTATGGTGGAGGTCATGCCACACTAACTTGGTCAAGTTTTTTGAGGAGGTGACAAAGCTGATTAATGAGGGAAAAGTGGTTGATGTTGTCTACATGGACTTCAGTAAAGCCTTTGACAATGGCCCCCCTTAGCAGACTGGTACAAAAGGTGAAGTCATATGGTATCAGGTATGAGCTGACAAGATGGTACAAGATGGCTTAGTCATAGTAGACAGAGGGTAGCGGTGGAAGAATGCTTTTTGGAATGGAGGGTTGTGACTCATGGTGTTCCACAGGGATTGGTGCTGGGACCTCTGCTGTTCGTGATCTACATAAATGATTTGGAGGGAAATGTAGCTGGTCTAATTAGTAAGTTTGCGGACGATACAAAGATTGGTGGAGTTGCAGGTAGTGGAGAGGATTGTCAGAGGATACAGCAGGATATAGATCAGTTGGAGGCATGGGTGGTAAAATGATAGACGGAGTTTAATCTGAACAAAAGTGAGGTGATGCATTTTGGAGGGTCAAATACAGGTAGAAATTACACGGTAAATGGCAGAACCCTGAGGAGTATTGATATGCAAAGGGATTCCGGTGTGCAGGTCCACAGATCACTGAAGGTGGCAGTGGAGTAGATGAGGTCATAAAAATGGCTTACGGCATGCTTGCCTTCATTTGAAGGGGCATTGAGTTTAAGGATAGGCAAGTTATGCAGCAGCTTTATAGAACTTTAGTTAGGCCACACTTGGAATATTGCGTATAGTTCTGGTCACCACCCTACCAGAAGGATGTGGATGCTTTGGGGTGGGTACAGAAAAGGTTTACCAGGATGTTACTTGGCATGGGGGATTTTAGCTATGAAGAAAGGTTGGATAGACTAGGTTTGTTTTCACTGGAATGCAGGAGGTTGAGGGGCGACCTGATAGAAATTTATAAGATTGTGAATGGCATGGATAGAATTCAAACTATGAGGCTTTTTTCCAGCGTGGAGGAGTCAAATACTAGGGGATACAGGTTCAAGTTGCAGGGTCGGGGTGGGGGGCAGTTTAAAAGATATGTGTGAGACAGGTTTTTCACACAAAGGGTGGTGAGTGCCTGGAACATGCTGCCAGAGGAGGTGGTAGAAGCAGACACGGTAGCAGCATTCAAGAAGCACCAGGACAAATATGTGAATAGGAGGGAATAGAGGGATACAGATCCTGTAAATGAAGACAGTTACAGCATGGAAGGGCAAATTATGTTGGTACAGGCTTTGAGCACCAAAGGGCCTGTTCCTGGGCTGCATTGTTCTTTTTTTTCTTGTTCTCTGTGGATAATAAAATCTCACAGTGCTGATGGTGAGGTTTCTTCGTAAGTTGTTCCGCTGTTCCACTGAATATTGCCTTGCATGTCAGTGATCAAGCAATGAAGCTTTGACTACAATTCACTGGCTAATACACTCACGGAGCAGATCAAACACTTTTTTCACACAGAGAGTAGTCAGCATCTGCAAAGCACTAAGTGTGGTGAATGTACGTTCAAATGTGGCATTCCTGAGGGGTTTGGATGATTGTTTAAATGGAAACAATGTGCAGGTTACAGGGAAAAGGCGGGAGATTGGCATAAAGTTAAAATGCTCGGAGAACTGGTGCAGGCAGGTTGGGCTGAATAACCTCCTTCTACTCTACAATGACTCTGAGATCCTGATCCCTTTACTGAACCTAGTCAATATTTATCCCTTTGGATGTCATGCAAATTCTACAATGACTGAGTGATCCACTCTACCATTTTTCCATCCAGAAAATGAAGTTGACAGTTTCTGAGCTTCCACAAACAATACAGCCTTACACTTTACAATACAGCACAGCTTAGCTCTATTTCACATGGAATGATAAACCTTTTGAATCTCCTGCTGAATTTGCTTCATAATGGTGTCAGCTCACATTTTCAGTACTGTTTCTTTTGGAGGTCCTGCTCCTCAGTAATGTTCTGCGCAATCCTCCATATGTCCCCTCGTGGCAAGCAGAACAAGAAAAATGAAGAAAGTCATGCATTTATATAGTATCATTGGCTCGCCAATGATGAGGATGATTGTCTCACTTGAGTATGAAGCTGAGTTGGTATCCATGTGCTTTAAAGTATGTAGGGAATATATTGTTATTTAGGGCGCCTAGTCATGCATTATTAGGTCAAGTCCTGGCCTGCTCTTTCCACTGCTCTTGCTTTTCCTCATCATCTTCTTTTCTTTGAGCTTCAGCGTTCTGAGGTCCTTCCCACAGACGTTACCTTTATCAGGTTCAATCCAGGACAATGGTCTGCCAGGAGCTGATGTTGCTGTTAGATTTCTGCATGTTGATTTTTGTCATTGAGAACACCCCCCTCCCACTCTGGTGTTGTCTGCCCTGACTGAGCTGAGAGAAGAACCTACTTTGGGAGCCTGGTTTCTGACATCCAGATTATATCCCAACCAAATAAAGCTGAAGATGGATGGTCATAACTTCAGTGTTTGCTGTGGTAACTCATGCATTTTTACAAACACTGGCCTTCTCAAAGTACTTTCCAGACAATAGAATACTTTTTGAAGTATTGTCAGAAACAGTATGAGTGGCCAATTTGTACTCTGAAGACTCTCACATGGAGGAATGCAATAATTGTATCTGGATCTGAAAAGGTTAGTACTTGACTGAGTGCAGAAAGCACCACGTACTGTGATTATTTACAGGTACTTGGTCACAGTAAAGAAAAAGCTTGTGAGGGACAGACCTGAAGGCTGGTGCACTCCTAATAAATTCTGTAATAAGGTAGCTCACTCGTACATAGTTGCACTATTGCAACAAACATCATGTTTTCATCAGTTTGCCAGTCAATTTGCAGGGTTGCTTGCTGCTGTGTGCTGGAAGTCATATATATTAACACACAGGCCACTGTTCTTTACAGACATATTTTACAGCAATATTTAAATTTCTTTTTTTTTTGTATTCAACGAGACTCATAGTTAGACCAGAAAGGTGGATATCCTAATCCATACTAGAAAATTTTGGGCTTGAAATAAGCAGCACATGACATGGTGGTGATAATGGTCCCTGCCACAGCACTGTGAGCTGTTGTGAATCAGCTCTATTTCTAAATGGTGCCAACTCGGAGAAATTAGACTTTAGAGCTTCAATTAAAAAAAAACATGCTGCTGACCCAGAAGACTCAAAGTCAAACAGAGACTGCTGATTGTTCATGACAGGAAACCCCATAAACTTTATGGCAACACACAACACAGAGGAATACTTCAGACAACAACACAGAATGTTTTTCAGACCATTTTTTTCCCCTTTATCTTTCCATGGGATGTGAGTGTTGAGACAATGTCAGTATTTGTTGCCCATCCCCTATTGCCTTTGAACTGGGTGGCTTGCCAGACTATTTCGGAGGACAACTCAGCATCAACCACATTACAGTGAGTCTGTAGTCACATATAGGCCTGACGGGGTGAGGATAGCGGATTTCCTTCCCTAAAGGATGTTAGTGAACTAGGTGGACTTTAACCTGATAGAAGACACGCTGCAAAAGACAGAATCTGTAGCTCTTAATTTATGATCTTTGCAGACTAGTGGAGAAATACAAATCTCATGACTTAAAATCAGAATTCATAAGAAACAGTATTTTTGATTGCATTACTAATGATTTGTCATGTTTATTACAGTCCAAAGAACACTGAATCTCAGGAGTGTATTTCAGATAGTGATTGGAGAGATCCAAAAGCAAATCAGATCAATCCTAAGAGGTGAAGATAAAACTTTCAACAAGGAGATCAATGAAATATAATTATTTCTTAAGGTACAAACCACAAAAGACACACCAGGTAAACAACTGCAGTGGCAGGACAGATATCAGACTCTTTAAGATCCTTTTCCACATTGTGATTTGAAAAAACCTCACTGGCATGAAAAGTGTCCAGCTCTTAAAACTGGATACATTTACTATGACAAAGTTATTTTTTGTGGATGACCAAGATGGTGGCGGGGTAGCAGGGCTGTATGCAGGCTTTTGCATGGGGCTCATCCGCTCCCGTCTGCTTTCTTTTTTTTCTACTTCTGCTCTTTTTCTTTTGCTTTCTCTTTCATTCTCCTTTTCTGTGGCAGGTTAGTCGATGGCATCAGCATGGCAGCAGCCTCCCGGTGACTGGGAACGGCAGTGACAGCAGCAGACTCTTCAAAATGGCGGTGCCGGCATGGCAACATTTCAGAAGAGGGCGGCTTAAGCAGGACTCTTGAAGAGGCGATGGCCTGGCCTAGCAGCAGAGCCATAGACTCCTGGCATTGGCGAGGAGGAGGTAGCAGCATAGTATGCCCAGAGTGGGGACTCTTGGTTACTGGGCGAGTGTGGGTTCAGTACGAGAACTGGCATCGAAGGCGATGTTGGTGAGGTGGTCCTAGCAGTGAAGAGATGGCACTTAAAGAGTGACAGCTCCTATGTTGGTGGGTCCGGTGCAGGAGGTGGTGAAGCGGTGGAGGAGGGGTAGTGACGCAGATGTTGCTGGTGAGCCAGTTCAGGGCTCAGGGCTCGTGGAAACAGAATGAAAATAAACTCTCTTTTAATTATATCATTTATTCTTTTTATTCTGAAACCACTCAAAATGATGGCAGGTTGCTGCGAGAGTCGATGCTGTTCACTGTATTCTATTGCGTTATTCACTGTAAAATGCAAGTGACAATAAACAATTCAATCAGATAAGCAAAAGACTGAAGATCCACAACAAGAATGGACCCACAGTTTTCCCTGGGGGAAACCTAAAGTTTTCTAAGGGGAAATAAGAGACACAGAGAAAACATTCTGGCTTTCAGGCCTTTATATCAAGGGCATCCTGCAAGTTGGACACAAGAGCAAATATCACAATATTGCCAGTTAGAAAGTCTTGGTTGATAAAATATTGCTCACAACTGACAGAAATCCAGCTACATGGTCAAAGGAGCATCACGCTTAATGTTCAAGATTTGGTACAAGCAATGTAGAGGGCATCAAGTACTAGAAAAATAATATGTACCTCAGAACCAAAAATGTTTCACTCCTGAAAAGATCTCGCACTCAAAAGATAGAAGATGATAAACAACAAAGTCAAGGGAAAGATTTTAACCAATTTTGTTACATTCCATAAGCTCATACTGAGACCTAAACAAATGAAGAAGAGGTTAGTTATGTGGGAAGTTCTTTTTATATAATGTAAATGGTTATTGTGGTTCAGCTGCAATGTTTTCCATTGCTGTCAAAACTGAAGAAAGTTCAGATTCCAAGATCACTGAGAAGTGTACACAACAAGGTAACAGCCACACTGCCATTCAAAAGGGTGTACAATGAAAAACAAACGATGGAAGCATCTGCAACTGAATGGAGTCAGATTGCTACGGGGCACATTGAACAACATAATACTCCAAATTGAAGACTATCATCAGGGGCTATATTCATTGGGAACGGAAATGTTCAAGCAAAATATATGTCCTCCTCACCTTCCAAACTAAAATCCCCAACAAAAAGTATATCACATCAAGCAAGTATGAATGTCTAGGTGATACAATCGGGAAGTGAAGAAGTTGGCTTCACCAATAGTCAGCTACTGAGAAAGCCTACAATATTGCAGAAATTGATGTAATAAATCTTCCTACTTCGGCACAGATCTACAGAAATGCTGAGAACCAAATTCCACTGACACAAATTGAAGACGTAATACATTAACTCCACAGAAGTCACCACTAAGTTGAGATAAACAACATGCAAAGATCCAAGATACTGCAAAGAAATCACATTGCCACTCAACCCATTTAGCATATTGTGATGGGTGCAGGAAGATCCCAGTGTGAACAGATATGAGCATCCTTTGCAAATCGCAGTTCCTAATGATGTCATCCAGACATCTATTGAATTTCCCAAGGTTACCAGCACTGAATCACCGCCCTCTGTCTGAGGTGGTGAGAAAACGAAAGCTAGAGTGTCCCGTAAGAAGACTGTTTGCACAACTTGTAAGTAATTTCCCAATCATTAATTACCTTTGCTGCAATGAACTTTTTGCATCGATTGTCTTAGTGCTGCCTTCCTCGTTCCATTTCTCTCCACAGTAGCTGAATTGCTGCTCCAGTTTTGACTTCCCAAATGAGGAAGATCAACAGTGAAATGCCAAACAAATCCAGAGGAACCCTATCCTCACCCACTGGAACCCTGCATTAGAACCTCCTGTAGAGAGCCACATGCCTTCATTCATTGGAGCCAAGGGTTTACAGTTGATTAAAGGAGAGAGAAAAACTGGGTTGACACTAGTGGGTACCAGCTTCCAATGTAAGTAGACAGCCCACCCCCGCCATTATCACAACCTGTGATTGTCTTCTGGTTGTATTCTGGATCAAGTTTGGTGGAGACTGTAGGAGGCTAGGATGTTGGTAAATATTGCAATTTATTAAGCATTATTTTTAATTATGTACCAGATAATGCTTTACATACAATTTACTACATGAAACCACCTCCCAATAGTTCTGGCTGTCAGATGATCTTCCCTCACTGATGTAAGCTATTCTATTTATATATTTAACATTAATTCTTTTCTCCACTGTCAACACACTGCCTGGAGTTTAATTGCCTTGTGGGAATGCATCAGTCCATTGAATGACCAGTCCATGTGAAGTGGAATTTTCTTTGCAGAATACTCAGAAGTCGGTCTGCTGTAGAGCAATAGAAGAAGTAGATTGTCTCTTTGGTGCATCAAGTTAGAGTAAAAGAATTGAAGAAGAAGATGCACATTTTTAATGTGATGCATTATGACCAACCTTTCATAAATGAAGATGTTAACCCGACTGTTCAAATACAAGCGTGGCCAATTACCTTACAGAGTTCTTTGCCCACCAGAGGTGTGTGTGCATTTTAAACTTTCATTTACTAACAAATGACACACAATGTTTCTCATTTGTAAGAAGGTTTAGCTTGTATTGAGATCCAGCTCAAGGACATTTGACAGTAAATTGAAATGAGCTACTTTAGCCCTGTGTACTCATTCCTTTAGAATAAGATATTCTGATACTCTGCCTTCAGTGAGTTGTTGATATGTTGGAAATAACTCACAGTAGAATTGCAAGGACAATTCTTGCTTGTGGGGATCTAAGTTATGAAGGTAAATACTTAATTTTTCACTGAAAAGAGGAGAAGAAATACTGGCATGACTGGGTTAATTACTATCAAATCAGGGAAATACAAGAATATAATATTTCTAGAATAGAAATTAAAGTGAATGTTTTTGTTCCTCCTATGGATTGGGGAATTTGTAAATTCAACTCTCAGCAAAATCAGATACTGCTGCATCAAATAATAGGAACCAGATAAATATCAAGTTCATTAATGAGACTCATTGATGTCCTATTGAGCAGATGCACTGGGTAACAATGCTACAAAGTAATTCTGATTAGCAAATTCTGCATACAATCTCCAGCCTATACCCAGTTTCTTTTCCCTTTATTCATTAACGGGATGTGGGCATCGCTGGCTAGGCAGCATTTATTGCCCATCCCTAATTGTCCAGAGGACAGTTGAGAGTCAACCACATTGCTGTGAGTCTGGAGTCACATGTAGGCCAGACCAGGTAAGTATGGTAGTTTCCTTCCCCAAAGGACATCAGTGAACCAGGTAGGTTTTTCCCCAACAATCAATTCATCATCATCATTTAGATTTTTAATTTCAGATATTTTATTGAATTCAAATTCTACCATCGTGGGATTCGAACCCGGGTCCCCAGAACATTATCTGGGGTCTCTGGATTAACAGTCCAATGATAATACCACTAGGCTGTTGCCTTCCCATGGACAGTTTTCATAATGATTCTCAAACTCATGAGCGAGTTAATATCCACAGATAAATTTGTGTGCAATGCCCAAACAACTCAATCAACTGAAACTCCAGGACCTGAATCCAATTCTACTTCCCAGTTAGTTAATATAATTGTGTTATGACAGGATCAGGTAAGGCACCAATGTGATATGCCCTGGAATTGCATGACTGACCAATGTTCAAGCTCACATCTGATCTGTATCTGAATGGGAACTGGCATCTTCAGAAAAGAAAGGCAAAAACTCGGAAAACAAAAAGATAGTATTGACAAATATAAGGAGAGACTTGATCATTACAGATGTTATCTATAAAGTGAAGGTTCTTGCAGGATTTGTGCATTGAATGAACCAACTGTAGAGTGCAATTGGTCAGAGTTGTGTAATATGTGACAGTAAAATTGGCTTCACGTCCTGAAGTTTCAGTTGATTGACTCGTTCGGGCATAGAGATTTATCTGTGGATATTATCTTGCTCATGAGTTAGAGGAGGTCAGGGTAGAATCATTGTGAAAAATGTTGAAGGTTTGAAGAGGAAATAATATTGATGGTTAACCCTCTCAAATGCCTAGAGATGGCAACTTACCTGTCATAGATTGTGCCTGATGTAAAGACAGTGCTACATAAATGTGTGTGTGTGTGTGTGAGCGTGTCTGTGTGTGTGCGCGCGTGCGTGTCTGTGTGTGTCTTTGTGTGTGAGAGAGAGAGAGACCATGAAGGAAGTAGAGAAATCTGATGAGAATTTGTGCCATTGTTGGTGCTGAAGAAGTTGCAAAGCTTAATTCTTGCCACCTTTTCATGTCAGTGATTGTTTCCAATGTCATTCTGAGGCATTTTTGGAAAATCTATCCTTTGATCCTTAGGAAGATCTGAGTGGCTTACATCATAGCTCATTCTGTGAGTGGGCATGGCTCATTTAAACTGTCTAAAAGGCTCAAACATGAACTCAATGATCTTCCTTGAGACCATAATTAATCCTTTTGAGACCAAGGACGACAAAAGGGCTTTGTCGTTTCTTTCCAACCCAGTTTGATTCTGTGGGAAGATCTGGGTAATTTGAGATGACTAGATGGTAGACATGGATGGAATGGTAACACAAGTACAATCTTAAAGACTGCAGTAGTCCACTCTATGGATTTCCCTGACATTTTCCCTGGGATTTTGGCTATGGGACATCAGCTTGAGTTACAGCAATTGCGAATTCCAAACCCCACATTTTTGCCAGCTCAGCTTGGCCCCAGGTATTCTGAATGTGTGTCTTCTAGGGCAGCTGGTTGGAGGAAGTACCCATACTTTCCACATGGACTATCTAAAACTCATGGAAAAGACAGTCAGCAACAAAAAATAAATTTGTTGCGCGTTAGCCATGTCTCGGTTGGTAGCACCATGCCTCCAAATCTCAAGGTTGTGGGTTTAAGTTTTAAGTGCTAAAGCTTTAGTACTAAAATGGAGACAGATACTACAGTACTGAGACAATACTGCACTATTACAGCTGCCATCTTTCAGATGAGATGTTAAAGTCTGCTGCTTGCTTGGGTGGATATGAATCAACCCATAAGACTATTTTGAAGATGAGCAAGGTGGGTTTATTTTAGTATCCAGGGAAATATTTATTCCTCAATCAACATCACAAAAAGTCTATCGCTGTATGTGGGCACTTTCAAACCCAAAGTGTGAATTAGGATAACCACCTTCATGACCTAACAAGAAGAGTCTCGTAGAGTAAAAAAAAATGTAATTTCTATAACTGTTTACATGTGAAAGAAATATGACCTACATTATTGGAGAGACTGTTAGGAGCACACTGGCCCTATGTGTCTCCTACACACATCTTTAATCTGACCAATTTCTCATGACTCCATCATTGTGGATAATGCTTAATGCACTTTCAGACCCATGTAAATCTCCCCCACGTCTTTTATCCTCATAATTTTTATACAGTCCTACATATATTTATATATTTATTTTTGTCACTCCACCATTTCCCTGCTTTATAATTCCAGATGATCTCGAGGTTTCACTGTTCTCCCTGAACATGTTCTCTCCAAACTTGGAAGAATGGAAATGTGTTCGGTAGAAGGTATTTGATTTGGACTGTCTTCCAGATGGTCCAAGATCTGGGATTAGACTGCAATTTCTTATATTATTTCACAGAGGAATTTGGTGATGTACGTTTATTCTTACATTTCGATCTCTACTGCCCACTTGCGTCCAGGAATTAGACAGGAGCAATCTGAAAATCAAATTTAGAGTTTCCAAATTCTGACTTTGAGTATCTCAGCAATGCCTGGATCACATCTCACTCTCTACTGTAATGTGAATGAATGAACAGGAACGTAAGAATTCCACTGGTTTACAAGAGTTTTATAACTTATTTTTTAATCATTTGCTTGATAATTCTAAATTGACAAGATCTTAATAACTGATCCTCCACCCAGGGAAATACACTCCACCTATTTACTCAATCTATTAGTCCTCTCTGTTCTGGTGAAAATAATCTCACTATCCCACGCCATTCCAAGCATCAACTTGGTGAATTAACCTTTATGTTCCTGATACTTTGAGAGATCTTTTCACAATAAGACACTTCAAACTATAAATTGGCCTCTAATTGTTTTTCTCCACTGAAATTTAACTATTTCCCTCCAATATATTAAAATGACAGTCATGTCACTTACTCCATTTTGAGTAGCATGATCTAAAGCCTCTGAGTTCACTGTGTTTAGTTCATAACCCTTTCTTTCATGATAATAACAGACGTCAGGGGAGGCGAAGGTATAGTGGTACTATCGCTGGACTGGTAATCCAGAGACTGTTCTGGGACCTGGGTTCAAATCCTGCCATGGCAGATGGTGGAATTTGAATTCAATAAGATATCTGGAATTAAGAGTTTAATGATGACCAAGAAGCCATTGCTGATTGTTGGGGAAAAACCCATCTGGTTCACGAATGTCCTTCAGGGAAGGAAAACTACCATCCTTACCTGGTCTGGCCTACATGTAACTCCAGACCCACAGCAAAGTGGTTGACTCTTAACTGCCCTCAGGGCAATTAGGGTTAGGCAATAATTGCTGCCTAGCCAGCGACGTTCTCATCCCATGAATGAATAAAAAATCAGGGTTACATAGATGGCTCAAGCAATAATGCACCACGTGGTGGTATTGGGTTGTACAGATCAAGAAAGTCCCAGACCTAGCATTGAATGTGTGCTTCAATAACTGACTTACACACTAATTTTGAATTTGATTTATGCAGACTGAGGAGAAGATAAAATTGTCAGGATTCCCACTCCTGATCACCAACATTTGACAATAAAAATATACAAACGTGGAAAGTGGGTGAGTTAAGAATGCCACTCATAATAATGGTCCAAAATGGAAGATAGGAATTTCAGTAATGTATCAATATGTCACCTGATTAGCCATTAGCATTGTTGAAGTGGAGAAGAAACAAAGGTGGAGGAAAGACATCAATCGCAGTGCCAAGAATTCATACCAGAATGCAATTATACTTCTGCTCCAGAGAAACGTAACTTTCATTGAATTTAATGAAGAGAATATTGGCAACTTGTTGGTTGCGAAGGCGGTGATGGTGAGCTGCTGCAGTCCACCTGGTATAAGATACACTAACTGTTAGGAAGGACATCAAGGAAATCCCATCATGGCTGTTTCAGAACTCTAAATGATTTTTAAAAGATCTGAAAGTAAAACGATAGCATCAGTCATGAAGCTCTTTCTCTTTAAATGCTAACTGGTTCACTAATGTCATTTAGGAAAAAAACCTGGTTCATACCCTGTCCAGCTTCTATGTGGACCTAATCCTCAGAAATGGTCCAGCGAGCCATTCAATTGTATCTAATTGCTACTTACAGGAAATCAACAGGATGATCCACCAAGATATTCTCAAGGGCAAAGTGGATGGATAACAAATGTCGCCATGCCAAGAACATCTATAGCTTGAGAATGGATGAAACAGATTGCTTATAATCATTTAACATTGCTGCAAGTAACATTATTATTAGGAGAGATGCAAGCTCTTAAAAATGCTGCCAAAGACAACAGGAAATATAACGCATTGAAGCTGTCACTTCCACAGGTCCGCAGGTTATTGAAATGGCTGTGAATCTCTGAAAAGTAGCTGCAACTTGTCAGATGATTCCTACACCCTTTGATATACGACCCAGGTTCTGAATGGGCTTTCAAAGTTTTGTCAAAAATTTTATTTTTCACCTTCCTTGGTAACGATCAGTTTGCACTGAGAGGAATTATACTATTCTGAAGCCCTCAGGACACTGATGTTTTATATAAAGCACTCTCCCTTCCTGACAACATCAGTCATACTAAAAGTAACCCCCCTGTATTCTAGATATCTTACCAGGAAAACTGTCAGTATTCCAGTTATTCAATATTTTGTTTTTCCATTTCATTTGTGAAGAATATTTATTTGCCAGACTGATGTAGGTATTGCAATAATAATTGTATTATTTTTATTTTTAATATGATAGGTAGAAATAAACACATTGATGTGAGAAAGGTAGAAAGGTGAAATAATATATAGATGTTTTTGTGCTTGAAATGATCTAAAAAGATTGAATTGTGGAAGGTTTGCATTGTGGATTCTCCTACTTAGGGGATGAAAGGTTATGGGGAGGTGGCTGGAGAATGGGGTTGGGAAACGTATCAGCCATGGCCGAATGGCAGAGTAAACTAAATGGGCAGAATGGCCTAATTCTGCTCTTATATCTTACAGTCTACTTCTAGAGGAGGTGTGGAAATGGGATATATAGTAGAAAAGTCAGAACCTTCTGGGAAAGAAGCAAGGGAGGAAACAAGGGAGAGAGAGAGTGGAACGAAAATTGAGGTTGCAGCTGCTGATGCTAATTATTATTGCTTATGGCTCTGTATACACACATCTGAGACTTTGCTTGCAAGCACTTAAAGGCTGTTGTCTAAAACTTCTGAAGATTGGTCACTTGAGTAGAAAAGTTAACTTTGTTTTCACACTCAACTTTTTCATTTCCATTTGTCTTTCAATCATCTTACTCAAACAGTCACGTTATAATTATTTTGGTGCAAGCAAGAACAGAATTGCTGGAGAAACTCAGCACATCTGGCAGCATCTGTGAAGCCGGACAGAGTTAACATTTTGAGTCCAATGACCCTTCTTCAGGGAAGAAGACTGAAGAAGGGTCACCGGACTTAAAACAATAATACTGTTTCTCTCTCTACAGATGCTGCTGAGATTCTCCAGCAATTCCTGTTTCCGTTTGTTCTAGAATGAAGAGGAAATTTGTGGATACTTTTAGAGGTCGGTGTTGTGTACTATGTAATAATAGGGAACATCCTGGCCCTCAGTTCCACACACTTGAATGTAGACATCAGATTTTGGTACAATTCCATTGCCCACTATTTTAGCAAAGCTCTATTTGAATGGGTTAAAACACCAAACAGAAGAGTCCATCAAGAAATCTGATACTGAGGTATTACTAGCCACGTGGTAACAGTCAAAGAAACTAATTTTTTAAATAGAAAGTCTCTGATTTCAAGATTGGTGGAGGAGAGGATTGATATTCAGGAGTAAAGTACCTTATTTCAGAGAGAGGAAGAAAAGACAAATTAAAGGAAAGACATTCCTGCAAGTTATCCTGTTTGAAGACTGGCATGGATATAGGCTGAGAAACCTGAAACATTCTTTCACATTATTGAGACAATGGGGTGTGTAACCCACTGTTTGAGAAGAGATTTGAGAAGGTACATGAAATGATTTGAGGTAAACCAGAACCCACAGGAATCTTCCCGGGATTTTGCAGCATGGTGGCTCAGTGGTTAGCACTGTTGCCTCACAATGCCAAGGACCCGGGTTCAATTGCAGCCTTGGGCAATTGTGTGAGGTTTGCACATTCTCTCCGTGTCTGCGTGGGTTTCCTCAGGGTGCTCCAGTTTCTTCACGCAGCCCAAAGATGTGTAAGGCTAGGTGCATTGGCCTTGCTAAATTGCCCATAGTGTCCAGGGATGTGCAGGCTAGGTGGGTCAGCCATGGTAAAAATGCAGGGTTATGGAGATAGGGGATACTCTTTGGAGGGTTGGTGTAGACTCAATGGGCTGAATGGCTCCTCTTTTCACACTATAGGGATTCTACAGCATTAGTATTTCACAAACGCTTTAGTCTTTAAACTGAATGAAAAATAAGTATTTTGTTTGAGTGGTACACCCTAGTGATTTAACAAGGTGTAGAGCTGGATGAACGCAGCAGGCCACTCAGCATCAGAGGAGCAGGAAAGCTGATGTTTCGGGTCCGGGCTCTTCTTCAGAAATTCACAAAGTACTTCAACCTGAATGTAAGTGCACCATAAACATGGAAGGTGTGGCTAAGGGATGGGTTTCAGAGAGGAGGGTTCGAGCTTTTTCATCCGTCTTGGGATATTCCATGGCTCCATGCGGCTGTGGAGTGTCTGAAACACATGAGGGATCACAACTGTATGGACTATGCCAGATGGAATGGTTGGTCCTTTCTGAGTCAACATTTCCAGATATAATTATGGAAGGATTGTCTTCATTGCTCTGTTGAAAGGAAACACCATATTTTGCAATGCAGTTATATTTATTTTCAGCTGCAAATGAGGATTTCTCATGGTTGGGTTTGAGCGGGCGTAGTTTTATTTTTGTACAGCTAAAGGCACTGATGGCACCAAACAATAAGCCTGCCTACCTGGCAGTGATGACAATTGATTAGAGCAGCGAGATGACAAGCTTAAGCCCTTTAATTTTGAAGCACCAATTCAGTGAAACAGGTGCAATTCAACACACCCTTTTCCTGAAAAGATCTACACACCTAACAAGAGTGATGCGACTTTACAGCCAAATTTTGCTCCCTAATGAAAAAGCTGAATGTACAACTACAAAACATGTTCCTGGCTTTGTTGTCTCCTGCACCGAGGAAAGGATTAGATCTCACTTAATGACTTTGGCTAGAGGCTGTTAAAGTTTATTATTTCTAATCCAGTGCAGCATTTCTCTCTACAGTTTTTCTCTCAAATATAGATACAAAGCCGTAAGCATTTGAACCTGGCCTGTCCTTGCACCTCAAGAGGTGAGATGGCACAGAACATTAATCTAAACTATAACGCTTGACATTTTGCACAGAAGACAGCAAACATGTTAGGACAGGCACCTCCATGGCTAAACTATTTCCTTTCTTCAAAACTCCAGAAAGAAACCATTGACGAGTTAGTACACTTAAAATACATGTGGGTGTTTTTATTTGCTTTCGTGACATACTCAGCAGTTTCTGATCAGATTTTGGAAGTGTGACTTTAAACTATGGTTCCCCTTCCTGATAAACATCAGTTTGGTCTCGGAGAAGAAATTTACAATGTCCTTACGCCCCCTGAAACCTCCAGCCCTTCCTCATATGTGGCAACTCAGTTTGCAGCTGAGTATCGTACTGCTCACGAATGGAAGTTCAGGCCAGGAAGAAAGTCCTTTCAGAACAGATTAAAGAGATCAAGCTTTTGATGTGAGGCAACTCACTCCCACAGGGCTTCTGTTCATTTCAGAGAGTTACAGTTCCTTGGGAGTGTTCACAAATTGAACAGACTGTTCAAGGTAATATCCTGAGAAGTGGTAGGAAACTAGCCACAGTATGGTTCCAAACTTTTTTCTCTCCTGATACATTTAGGTTTCAAGCTGAAATGCATCCCTTCGAAACACTCATTCGGATATGATTTCTTAAGGGGTTAGCTTCTTATCAAATGTAAGAAACTTTTAAGCTTAGACTTCAGGAGGCAGTATTTCCATGCAAAGTTACTAATCCTAAGATGTATTTGTATTTGTATGCTTTTCTGGATCACATTGGAAAGCTCTCATCACAGTCCCCACAGTGAATGACCCTTTTATACTTACCTTGACATTCACCAAATCTGCTGTCAGTCAGCACTGTGCCTCTTACCTGTGACAGGGAGAAGGTTATCGAGTCATAGAGCCATACAGCACGGAAACAGACCCTTCATTACAACTCATCCATGTCAACCGGATATGCTAGCTTAATCTCGTCCCATTTTCCAGCATTTGGCCCATATTCCTCTAAATCCTTCCTTTCATATACCGATCCAGATGTCTTCTAAATGCTGTAACTGTGACAGTTACATAGTGAACGTAATAATTTGGAGTCCCAGCTCACTACAGTGCTAAAGAAAGCCATTTGGTCCATTGTGTCTGCATCGATACTCTGCAAACTTTAACTTTGTGTCCTTTTGCATTTTCATGCCTTTTTATTTTCCTCTTGCCTTTTTCCTGCGACCCTACACAAAGCCTTCTTGAATGCTTCGGTTGTACCCACGTTCCAGGCAATGCATTGGAAACCTTAACTACTTGCTGTGTGGAAAAGCTTTTCCTCACTTCATATTTGCCTCTTTTGCAAAATATTCTGGTTCTCAATCCTTTCACGAGCTGGAACAGTTTCTCCTCACGTACTCTATCCAGACCTCTCATGATTTTGATAACTTATACAAAGTTTCCTGTTAGCCTTCTCCTCTTCGTAGAAAACAGTGCCAGCTTCTCCATTCCATACTCAACTCAATGAAGTGCCTCATCCCTGAAATCATTCTTGTAAATCTCTTCTGCAATCTCTCCAATGCATTCATTTCCTCCTAGTAATGCGGCATCCAGAACTGTCCACGATAATCCCAATGAGGCTTAACGAGTGTCTTGTATAAGTTCATTATATCCTTCCTGCTTGTATACTCTATGCCTTATTAATGAAGCCTAGGATACTACAGTGCTCTGGGGACACAGATTCAAATTCCAGCATAACAGCTGGTGGAGTTTAAACTTGATTAATAAATTTGGAAAATAAAACAAGTATCAGTAATGGCGATCAGGATCGTCAATTGTTGCAAAAACACTCAGGGAGGGAAATCTGCTGTCCTCATCCAGTCTGGCCTACATGTGACTTCAAACTAACAGTAAAATGTGGTTAACTCATAAATACCCTCTGAAATGGCCTAGCAAGCCATTTCATTCAAGGGTAATTTGGGATGGGCAACAAATGCTGGCCATACCAATAATGACCCACATGTTTTAAAAGCCAGCATTTTTTAGAATCATCTTTAAGGGAACAACATCTCTATAAGATCATACCCTACTTGATCTAAAGAACACCACAGATCTGTAAACAGTCAAAAGGGATTGCAGAGACTGAAGCTTTACTGAAATATTACAAGATATTTTGTTCATTTTGGCATATTAAAGGATTATTGCCACTTTTAATTTTGTTTTGCTGACTCTACTTCAGCAATATCCCTTATTTGTTTCCCATAACATTAACAAAATGCTAGTTTACTCCAATAAGAGAAGACAGCAGTTTTTCAACTTCATTTTTAATTCTCTCCATGGTCAAAACTCCATCTAGCTCTGTAACTTGTTCTAACCTCTTTAACCCTCAGATTTCTGGTCTCCTGAGTATCCCCTGATTTACTTCTGTCCATTATCGAAGGCCATGTCTTCAGCTGCCAATGCTTTAGGCTTGGGAACTCTCTCTCCAAACCTTCTTTTCCTCTCCCTACCCTTCATGGCATTTATGACGCTTCTTAAAACCTCTCCCATGACCAAATATTTTGTGATATAACATGTTGTTTGATGTCAATTGATGTTATTGTGTGCCTGCAAACACTTTGCGACATTTCACAATGATAACGGTGCTGTAGAAATACAAGTTTTTGTTGCAATTGATGAGTTGCATTCCTTGATTAGCTGATGAGCCAGTGCTACAATGTACTACCCAAATTTACCAGCATATCCCTTCTTGTTCCCATGTGATTGTCAGAGAATAATTCCTCCCGGCCTCAACTCCTTGTGCACAATGTTTGGACAGTTTGATGAACAAAGACAGTATCCAGCCTCAACTAATAATTTATTGCTTATTGGTTCAATTATTGGATACAAATCATAGCCCATGATCCATTGTGCACTGCACTTTCTGACTGTAGAACTGCACACAGCATTCTTTGAAATGGCACCTCTTCTCTAAGGTCATACTGCACTCCCTTTCAGTAAGTGTCAGCCATTCATCATTTACGCATTCCTGAACTCCATTCTAATAACTGATCTTTTCCTTTGTTCCTTCTTCTGCCCCCCATTTTTTCTGACTCTGCACTTGGAAATTGCTACATCTTTTACTTTTTTTCCAGTCTGACACAAGGTCATTAACCTACAACGTTTACGCCGGTGTGTTTTCCCCTCTCTACAGATTGCAGCCTCAAGGAGAACACGGTTCCTGACTTTCTGCTTTATGTCTATGACAGGCAACTCATTTCCCATCACACACTACCTGACCGTACTCAAGTTTTTTTCTTTGTAAACTGTTTACTTTGAATGTATTTCCTTTAAATGATTGCAGTAATTTATAAACGAGCTCGTTGCGGTATCTATTAGCGTGCGGCATCAATGTAATATACCACGCAACGACTTACGGAAAAATAAACCACACAAAATGCCTTGCGTAACCAGCTCATTGTTTGCTTAATCCGTAGGTCTAATATCACAGAGGGATTTTTCCTTAAATCAGTGAATGGACTCAGCTCTGTGATTTGTCTTCCGTGTTTGCAATCTTTGCTATTATACTTTCCAAATTTGATGTTTCTTATCTGCCATTTCTTTTACTGCCATTCAAGGTCTAGAGAAGAAGAGCAAACACATATTACAGTAAAAGTTTCTGAGCTCTTTACGTGCTCCATAAAATGGGTAAGCACTCTTTTTATGCACCATCTTATGTACTCTTCAAATTCATTAATAGAATGCCAGCCAGATGGCTTGGTGAGCCTAGGGTATCACCTGCCTGTCTGACCTCTCTACCCTCTTGAGCTAGCCTCGCTAAGTGGTGGGACATATTAATAATTACTGGATCCATGCATTATGGAGGAGTGGAGTGCAGGAACTCAAATTATCCAGGGTCCTGACACCTCCAATGACCACTGCTTCCCATTGTCGGGTCATAACTGGGTTGGGCTAAATTGGTTTCCCCCTCTCTCCTTCGTAGGGTAAATAACCTATAGTATATATTCACAATGGTTCTCTGCCTAGTGGTAATATTCTAAAGCACACTGAAACCTCCAACAATACCTCTTCCAAGTCCAGAAGGAGCACAATGCACTCTGCCAAACATTTGGACATTCAGTCACGGCTTTCCCCAGCAAAACAAAATGTTACAAAATCCATCCACATAATTCAAAGACATGCATGTCTCCTAAGCTGAATCACATCCCAAATGTGCATGACAATATATTTCTATATTAATTTTTCAAACATTATGTAAACGATACTTAGTGACTTTCATCACTTTTACATAGGGCAATATTACAACAATGTAAGAAAAATAATGGACCACGGTTTGGTCAAAAAGGTGGGTTCTAAGGAGATTCTTAAGAGAGCACGAGAAGGTACAGAGGGGAAGGGGTATGACAGAGGTGGCAATATGGTGAAAACATACAATGAATGGTCTAATGAAGTGAGTGGGCATTGAACAAGAGACAAGAATCAGTGGAACCTTGAGTATATGATGCAGCTGTTAGGATATGAGGGGACTAGTGAGATAGGGAGAAGCAAAACAATCAGTGAGAATTTAAAACTTTCCATGCACACTAATGTTGACCTGTTTACCTGGCCACGATGGATAAAATGGGAGTTAATATGGGCCTCAGGTGAGCTGAAGCATTAATAAACTCATTTCCAGCAGGACTGCTTTATCAAGTGCCAGGAAAACAAAAATAGTTATGTAAATTTGGGACCACTGTGAATAAACGGAAGGGTTATATTTATGTAGATAATCAGTGGTCTGTGGAATGCACTCCAATCCAGTGGGTAGACCAGTGAACATTGTGGAATGGGAGAAAGCTAGATCGTTAGAATAAAGATAAATTTGCGCTTTTTAAAAGATTTTAAACCAGAGAGAAAATTAATGCCTACATTATTATGTGACATGAAAAATCTGTAACCTTCAGGGAAAATGAAAAGGCACAAGAAATATAGTTGACTGTGAACCATTCCATCTGTATCAGGTGCAAGTTTTGAATTGCTTGTTCCATCCCACTGTTTTTGTGTATCTTACCTTTTCTGTTTATTGTTTTATTTTATCTGTCATACACTTTGAGATTTGACAGTTCAGCTTGGTACTGAAGGGAGTGCCGCACAGTCTGATGTATCATCATCTCTTGGAAGAGAAATTGCGTGGAAATTTCTGCTCCCGGATGTGGTCAGCTTAGAGGGGAGAATGGCATTTCATTCAGCAGGCTGGTGTTGTACATTAATCCTGTTGTCTCCTCTCCTCCATCAGTTGATAGCCCACCATCCCACTCCACTGTCAATCAAAAGCCTCAGAATTCAATTAATAAGCATGAAAGGACCGCAGCCCTGAGGCTAAAGCAGCAGCAGATAGGCCTGTTGATATGTGGCATTGTCGATAGCTGTTACCTCACCTGTGGCCCCTTGAATAAAGGCAATCAATGCCTAATCAAAGCTACGGACATCAGACATGGGCTGGTCAATCTGGGAGCCAGCCCCAGCCCCCTGTGTCCAATGCCCATGCCCCCAACCTGAGTAATCCCTGCCCCCAACAACATCCGTTCATTTTCCCCTGATTCTCCATGATCCTAGGAAGCTGGGGATGTTCTTCCATCATCAGCCACAGCCTCTTCTGTGTACGAGAGCTGCAGGCCTCTGATTGGCCAATAGTTTTTGGCAGAATGGGCTTCTGTTCCCAGGGTATGGATGCCAGGGTCTTGATTGCCTGCTGGCAGCCCTCTGCTGCCCAATTGACATATGAGGTCATTGGGTTTTCCCAGGAGCAGGCAGCATAGGCCCCCGACTGGCTGCCACCCCAGTCTCAACAAGGTTCCACACATTAGACTATTTTTGTCCCCTCAGATGGATTTAAATCATCCCAAAGACTAATGTAATGAAGAACAGGGGAATCCTTCCCAGTGTCCTGATCAATGTCTGGCTCTCAATCAATTCTCATTAAAAAGCAAATTTTACGATCATTTATTTTACTGCTATTTGCGGGATCTTACAGCACTCAAAGAAAAACCGCTCCATATGCAGCATATTAGCAGTGCTCACATTACCAAATAACGTCAGAGGTTGTACAATGCAACAGGATACCCTGAGGGTCATAAACAGTCTCTATATGAATGAAACATATCTTCTGTCTGGCTGTGTCCAGCTGTCACAGTAGCGCAGATGGATGCTGTATTTCTACAGGAATACTGGCTGAGTTGCTGATGTGAAATGCATTTCCTCAAGGTAGGTGAGCTGTCAGATCCAGTTTTCATGTTGTAATGGCATTGAGAGCCAGAAACACTCATTCTCCATCCTCATCAAGTACTGTCTGGATTATGATGAACAATGAGAGGTCTTCCTGGGCTCCAACACACAATAAGCATGTTTAAAGGCAAACCACCTACTTTCATTGCTGGTAGATAATCATTATTTGTTACCTTTATAAGCTTCACTTTTGAAGGTGAATTCCCTGAGTTTTAATGGTTTTCCCAAGACAGAAAACATTACTACCTTCATTGAAATCAGTTCTTTGAACCTAATTTCCCTGTTGTTTTATATAATTGAGATGTAGGATTATTTCCAACATGGCAGATTTAATAGTTTTTTTTTCAGTTATGCCTTGATAGAGTGATTCAGGAAAGATGGTTTCTTTTCGTTGAGGAATCCATAAAAGTTTATAAAATCATAAACAGTGTAGATAGGATTAATGGTATGTATCTTCTCCCTAGGGTAGAGGATTTCAAGTCTAGGGGGTATATTTTTAAGATGAGAGGAGAGAGCTTTAAAAACAACATGAAGGGCAAATGTTTTACACAGAAGGTAGTTTGTGTGTGGAATGAACTTCCTGAGGAAGTGATGGATGTGGCCACAGTTACAACTTTTAAAAGATACTTAGACCAGTACATGAATAGGAAAGGTTTGGTGGGATATGGGCCAGGAGCAGACAGGTAGGCTAGTTTTGTTTGGCATGGACTGGTTGGACTGAAGGGTCTGTTTCCGTGCTGGATGACTCTATGACTATGATTCTATAAGGAATTATCAATTTTGTAAAGCCTTCATGACCACTTGGTCCCATTGATAATCTGAAGGGTCCTATCTGGATCTTACACGGAACCCCAGCTAATGTACTGATGTTGTGCTCCCAATACGCTTTGAGTGACTCACTGGGAATGCAGAATTTCAGAGGCGAAGCTTTTCCAGTGCATAGTCCTCCACTTACAGATACAGCAATTTACACTCCTGCTGGGCTGAAAGAGGTTGGTTCAGAAAGCAGTCATTGTGGATGTGGTGGGAGAAAAAAGTACAAAGTCTTCTTAATTTATTGGGTTCAGCTGTAAGAGGACCAGACCAGCCATTCCATTTTGTTTTACTCTTTCACGGGATGTGGGCAAGCTGGCAAGGCCAGCATTTGTTGTTCATCCCTAATTGCCCTGCAGAAGGTGGTCATGAGCAGTCTTCTTGAGCTGCTGCAGTCCATCTGATGCAGGGAGACCCGCACTGCTGTTAGTAAGGGAACTCCAGGATTTTGATCGAGGGACAGCGAAGGAACAGCAATATTGTTCCAAGTTAAGACATTAAGTGGATTGGAGGGAAATTTGCAGGTGGTGGTGTCCACTAAGCACTTGCTATCCTTGTTGTTCGAGGTGGCAGAGGTTATGGGTTTGATTGGTTTAACTATAGTTGGTCTGTACTTCAACTCCAGATACTTGCCTTTGCTTCCTATTATTTGGCATCTTACCCAACAATCTATCAATTTCTGCCTTGGCAATTGCTGTGTCTTTTTTAGATTGGTGTCAAACTTGGCTTGATAATATCCTTTTACATTTGTGATACACATGCATAAGCTTTCACTTTCATCAGCTCCAGACTCGTGCATTACAGGGAAGCAGAGTGAGCAATTCCTGATTTCAGCTGAGGAATAACTACAACAGCAACTCAAAGGATGCTTCACAGGAGCATAATCAAGTCCAAATTTGACACCAAATTACACAAGGAATTCACATCAGGGTGGTCAAAGGGCTAAGTTTTAAATGTCATCCTAAAGGGAGAAAAAGCAATTGTCAAGGAACTCTGGATCTTAGGCTTAGCAGCCAATGCTTTCTTGCCCATAGTGGAGACATCACACAAAGGCAAAGAACTATCGATGCTGAAGATTCTGCAAAAAAAAAAATTCAACTGGCTCGACAGCATCTAAGAAGAGAGAAACAGTGTTAATGTTAGTTTAAATAATGCTCCTTCAAAACTTGAGTCATATTGGACTTTAAACATTAATTCTGTTCATCTGTCCAGGGATTCTGCCAGACTTGCTGAGCTTTTTTTTATATACATAATGGAGCCTTTAAAAGTGAGGATGACAGGGTTTGGAGAAGTGTAGAGTTCTAGAAGGTTTGTAGAATTGGAGGTAGTTCAGGGACAGGGTGAGCTATTGAGGAATTTGAAATGATTTGTCTTTGTCATTCAGTTATTCATTGCTATCTGCTCCTTGAAACTCAAGAAGCATTTAACTGGTTTAAGGAATAACTGCAATCATTACACAATGAATTATTCCACCAATAAGATGCACCTTTCCACTGCAAAAATATACAAACATAAAGCTACATACAGAATTCACGGGTAGGAAAGGACAGGGTCTCTTTAAGGAACAATTCTATGGACCAAATTTAAAATTGTTTTTTGTTGTACAATCCTAACAGTTAAATTCACCTGAGGGAAATCTCCAACAACCTATCGTTCACTTTAATTAAGTCATGCGTTCATTTTAGAGACACAACCATTTGCTTCGCACATGACATTTAATTTGTAATTTGGCGACTAAAATATTCTCAGGTTTGTTTCCCAGTTGGGTTCAGTTATGAATGCATGCATATTCATGTTGGCACCTTCAACGTGACTTGTTCGCTGACAGAATATTCCTTCCACAGTCGCAAACTTCAGCCAAACTCTGCTTTCACTCGATGTCTTAACATGCAATTGTCATAACGCTCTGGTGCGAAATTCAGTGGCAATGGGTTCCCTAGCTACTGTCAGTAAGGAAAAGTAACTCCAAAAAACTGAATTCAACTCTGTTATGTTTCTTCCAATGGATGCCATATCAAGCAAATTTCAATCTGCTGAAGTGAGATTTGGTAATGCTTGAGTCAGTACTGTACTGAAAATGCTGGTGATCACAGCAGGTCAGGCAGCTTTCTCTCCATGGAGAGAAAGCAAGCTAACGTCTTTAGTCTGGATGACTCTTCATCAGAGCTGACGTGAAGTGTGGAGGGGGCAACGTTTACGCAATAGCGTGAGGAGAGGGGAGAGGGTGGAATGCTGGGGGTGAATTCTCACATTCCGATCACTTAATCTGCACTAACAACATCCGTTCTCCCCAGGCCCTCCACCCTCTCCATCTGCCCCCTCCCCACTATTACATAAATGCTGTCCCCTCCACACTTCACGTCAGCTCTGATGAAGTGTCATCTAGACTTGAAAGATTAGCTTGCTCTCCCTCCATGGATGCTGCCTGATCCGCTGTGATTTACAGATTCCAGCATCTGCTGTAATTTGCTCCTACATTGACTCAGTTGGTTACAAAACAGAAAACAGCTCATGCAACAGTGGTTATCAATCTCTTGACGAAGGGTCTAGGCCCGAGGCGTCAGCCTTCCTGCTCCTGTGATGCTGCTTGGCCTGCTGTGTTCATCCAGCTCCACACCTTGTTATCTCGGATTCTCCAGCATCTGCAGTACCTATTATCTCTTGATGTAACTGCTGGCTTTGTAGCAGTTATCCCCAGTGCCCCGGTCAATCAACATTAGAAAAACAGATTATGTGGTCATTATTGCTGAGTGCAAATTAGCCATTTCATCCCCTACATTACAACAGTGACTACACCTCAAAAGATTTTCTAGGGTGCCTGGACTGAGTGAGTGGTCTGATGAGGAAACATTAGACATACCGGGCTGGTTTTCCCCCCGAGTTTAGAAGAGTGAGGCGTGAGTTGATTGAAGTGTATCAAATCTCGTACGGCTTTTCAATGTGGACATGGAAAGGGTGTTTCTTCTCGTGGTTGAGTCCAGGTCAAGGACACGATTTCAAAATTAAGGAGCACCCTTTTAGGACAGAACTGGGAAGAATCTTTACCTTTCAGTGGGTTGTGCAACTTTGGAACTGTCTGCTTTAGATGGAGGTGGAGGCAGAGTTCATTAAATATTTTTACCTTGCTAGTAAATAGCTTTTTGTTAGGCAAGGAATTAAACGTTATCTGGCAGTAGATGGGAATGCGAGGTTCAAAACAAGCCGATCAGCCATGACCTTATTAAATGATTCAAGGGGCTACTTCTCCTCCTACTCCTTTGGCCTACTCCTGCTCCTAATTCACATACTTGTATGTCCCTTTAAGTACTTCAGTGACTGGAAAGTGCTTTCAGATGTCTGGTGTTTGTGAAAATTGCTGTATGAACACAATTATGTTTCTTTTTCCTGTAGGTATTTGTCCTAGTTACAAAGTGCAATACCTAGAGACCTCTAGAGGTGGGAGAGGGAACTTTCCATTACCTCACCAAGATATGCCCTGACATTACCATCCCTGATTGCAGGTGGTGAAAACTTTCTGAATCGGCAACACAGAGACATCGTTCAGAGTCCAAGTGCAACACTCATCAAAGGAAGCATACTATTATCACCAGTTGCTATGGAAAAGGAATGCTGTTTACTGCTTGTGGCGTAGCACCTTGAGAGTTGCAAACTCTCTGGCCTTTTAATCAGCTCATAACCAACGTCAGGAAAACACCCACATAAGTGCGAAACACGGAGGTGGAGACACAAGCGATCAAGCATCGAAATAATCCTTTCACTTTGCAAACAAGAGCATCACAAGCTGGTCAACAAGAGCAATTATCTTTTGTGCACGGGGTATTGGTAAACACATAGAGGACAGTGATGTGCTACCGAAAGCACTTTAAATTTGTTCAAGCAAAGTGATTCGGAAGTATCTTGCTGACTGTGGTGAAACAAACTACATTGGAGAAATCAAATGCAGGGAGCAGATGGAGGCTAACTAGCACAGCATGTTAAGTAACGCACATTACTGTCTTTTAAGTGGGCCCATCTCCAAAGCAGATGTGGAGTTCACATCAACAGAAGCAATGGGGTGGAGATCTATAATCTACAATGTGTTTTATATGCACCAGAGGATATTTTCAGCATTGATGAACTTGCCTTTCCCTTGATCAGGAAGCAAGACTTTTACAAAGCCAACAATTTGGCTTTGCGCAAAATCCAAAAGAGAAAAGCTGCAGCACTTATGCATGATTACAGGTTGTATGGCAAGCGACAAGAATTAGAGTGAATGGCTGGCAACCTTTTAGCCATATGGTTTCAACAATACTTGCAACATGATTGGTAACTAGGGGAAATAAGTACTGATTGCACTGGAAACAGGTGGCAAATGCATCAATAGAAGTAGAATTGCCCACACTGGTGGCAGTAGGTTGGGTATAGTTTGTTTTTGTCTTGCCCTCCTGCATTGTGTAAATTATTACATTTAGTCTGTATTCCAGATCATTGGCTGTAGTTTTGTAAAGATTCTTTTGGCATCAATTTCCAGCTCACTTTGCTTGTAGGGCTCAGATGCCATAAAAGAAAAGCTTACTTCAACTTTATCAGGTTTAAACCACAATTCACTGGAGATCTAATAAGACCTTAGGGGTGGACAATAAATACTGGCCTACCTTGTATTGGACGCATCCTGTAAACAAATTAAAATAAAACCAATCTCAATCTGCTAAAGTAATATAAAATAGCATCATAGAATGGTTACAGTACACAAATCCAGGTTCTTAGCCAAATTGCTGTTAAAAGCTATGATTTAATTTGCGCATATAAATGCACATTGTATATTTTGTGAGTGGACTTCAGGAAGCTCATAGCATTCAAGGCCTAAGTGAGAGCACAGACAGAGGATAGATTTTAAACTACGATATTGAGAATCGAAGTGGTGAAATAAATAAGTGCATTTTAGGAGAGTAGGGAATTGATGTATAACCTGGGAAAGAAAATTCAGAAGGAGGTGGGGATGAAATGAGGTTGCAATTGGAGTACAATGTTTGACACTGCAATGAATGTGGTACTACCAACTCAGTGCTTGCAAGTTCACAATGACAAGTTCCTAAGTTCAACAAATCTTAAAATGAACATGGCCATTGTAGGAAAGACTTGCTAACATTGTTCAGTGAAGGCAACCTGCAACCCTCACTTGGTTTTGGCCTACATGCAACTTTATATTCGCAATGGTTTGACTGTTCATTTCCTCCAACGTGGCCAGCAATGAATCTGTGTGCGAAAATAACTGTTAAGGAGTTTGATCCTTATCTTTTCAGGAATAACTGCAGTTAGGTAGTAAATTTGGCTTCAAGTTGCCAGTACAGGGGAAAAAAATTACTAAGGAAAATTTTGGAGCGTCCTGCCCACGTGTCAAAGGAAAGAGATAAAAGGGACTGCAGATGCTGGAGAATCCGAGATAACAAGGTGTGGGGCTGGATGAACACAGCAGG